>SKCR01010073.1:0-65028 GCA_019454045.1 Zanthoxylum bungeanum
TTGATTTGATTTTTTTTATATAAAAATCGTCCAAAATCCCAAACTAATTTAATAAATTCATCCGGGTGTTAAAACAGTAAAAAAAAAAAAAAAAAGTATGAAGAATAAATGCTACATTTTTACAAACAAATTAATTTGTATAAGTTGTATCCAGCCCTCAACAATGTATGTGTTTTTTTAAAAAAAAATTTAACCATAATGATGAAATATAATATTAAGTAGTTTTAATTTTTATAAGTGGTAAAAATGAATTTAAAAGAGGTAGCAAAGTATTCCCCAAACTACAAATTTATCATCTTTGAATTTGAACTTTATTTTTTTATTTTTTCTTTTTTTAATATTTTCTAGCCATCTTTCCTAAGTGAATTTTACCTTGTAAAAGCTCAAATATAAGCGTAATGTGTGCTAAAAGAATTATTTAAAGGGAAAAGCAAACTACATTACGAAAGTCTACTTAAATTTTCATACACAGGCCTCTTTAATTTCATAAATGGTCATATAGACCATTATTTTTTTATTATACCTTTTGATTATAATAGCCAAAAACTAACTTTAAATGTTTACAATAAATAAAATAATATATCTTATAATTTTTTATATATTAAATGTTAAATAAAAAAACAAAATTATGTTATTTTATTATTATTAAATTTTAAATTCAATTATTTGTTTTTTTATTAAAATATTTGTTTTTTTTTATATATTTTAAATATGATCGTTCAAAGTAATTTTTGAGGGAGAGTATAATCTTATTTAAAGGGCTAGCTCATGAATGAATCTAAAGGGCATGTCTATATATGCAAAACATAATTATATATTAAATTTTCACTAAATTATTATTTAGTATAATCCAATATAATCAAATACAACATATCAAACTCACCCTGTTAGATAATGAAAGAAAGTATTGAATTCACTATATATTAATTTACAATGATATGAGCCTTTATATGGGCTACATAAAAAACCAAAATAAGAAAGAACTAATACTAATAATGGAAACATAATAAAATTATAAAACCTAAGGATTTTAGGAATCATATCATGGAGATTGATTTCATAATAAATAGATAATATTTCCTTAATAATATTTCCATAATAATATTTCCTTAACAATAATATTTCCTTAACACCCCCCTCAAACTCAAGCTGGTAACGAAGGAACAAGTTTGAGGTTGCATCTTGAAATAAGAGAGCAGAGTTCTGAAACTGGAAATCTTGAAACTTGGAGACGGTAAACCTTGAGATAATTGATGAGCTTTAACCTACGAAGCCCGAAGGGGGAGCCGAAGCCCAAAAGGGAGCTTTAACCTACGAAGCCCGAAGGGGGAGCCGAAACCTGAAAGATTTAACCTACGAAACCCGAAGGGGGTGTCGAAGCCCAAGAGGGTGCCAAAGCCTGAGAGCTTTAACCTACAAAGCCCGAAGGGGGAGTCGAAGCCCAAAAGAGTGTTGAAGCCTGAGAGAGCCGAAGCACGAGAGTGCCGAAGCCAGAGAGAGAGCGAAATCCCGCCAGAGAGTTGAAAACACAAAAGAAGAGAGAAAAACCAGAAATAAGAGAGGACGAAAAATCAGGAAGAAAATTGACAGGAAAAAAGAAAAAATAAAGAAAAAATAAAACGAAGTCAAATAGTCACAGTAGTCTTAGGTTTGAATATTGGTAAGATCTAAAGCAATGACCATGAAGTCCAGGTTATTTTGAGGAATTTGGGTTTTGTGAATTGGAAAATTTCAGCAATAGAGGGTGGTCGAGTGAAGGTAGCGGTGACGGTGGGCAAGGTGGCGTGTGAGGGTCACGATGGTAGTTGTGATCCCTCACGCGTCAATAAGAATAAGAGAGAGTGAAACTAGAAAAGTGAAAATCTTGTGTCTGATACCATGTTAGATAATGAAAGAAAGTTTTGAATTCACTCTATATTAATTTACAATGATATGAGCCTTTATATAGGTTACATAAAAATTTGAAATAAGAAAGAACTACTATTAATAATGGAAACATTATAAAAATATAAAACCTAAGGATTCTAAGAATCATATCTTAAAGATTGATTCCATAATAAATAGAAAATATTTCATTAATAATATTTACATAATAATATTCCTTTTAACACACCCAAAAATATCCTTCTACTAGAGACAATATTATTATGATTTATGCCTGCTTTGACAATACCTTCCCAACTACTAAATAAATTATCTGCAGTAGGTACCTTGACAATATTTTGATTTAGATTGTGTTCCCATTATTGCATCGCCAGTCACATTTTTCTTGATCATTAAGCTATTGAAATTTATGGCATGAAAATTGTGGAATAGGAAGCAGACAAATAACTAATCCCATTATGAAGTTAATATCACGATTTCAATCTTTCATTTATTGTGCATTAGGACATTAAACTAATGGGTGGTCTATGACAAAAGCATGAATGTGTCTCAATCAATGTCTATATCCATGTTCATCAATTAATTTTTTTTTTTTTTTTTTTTTTTCTAGTTATCTATCATAAAAATAAGGGTAAAACTGATATTTTTCTATTTAACTTCTCTAGAATCCAACCCAGACGTTATATTTTGAAAGCGTTTATTTTTATCAATCTGACTATGCCTTTGGAGGCCGTTACATCAAAATTATTTTCCATATTGCGTTTGTAGCTCAAGTTTTATATATTGGATATGACTTTTCCCCCAATGTTTTTAATGAATTCAATTAATTTGCTTGGTTACAGACTATTAATGACGTTATGGCCGGAATAATATTCTTGGGAACACGATTATACATGGAAAAAATGAAGCAGGGCTCAGGCAAAGCAAATTCTACAACATTGGTGTTGCTCAACACTAGGGTTTTTAGAAGCTACGAGTCAGTGAAGGATATGGTCAAACCTGATGCTAAGGCACCATGGGGCAATTACTTTGCTTTCCTACATGTATCAATTCCTGAGTTAATTCATGATTGGTCTTTGAACCCACTCCATTTTGTCGTCAAAGCAAGACAAATCATGAATTCCAAGAAAATTTCTTTAGGCACTTACCTAACCGGTCGACTTTTGGAGATTATCAGAAAATTTAGAGGCCCTGAAGTAAGTATAATTGAGTACTATTTTGTCACCTTCAAATATTAATTTCTGTTGCCCATGGGAGTCATATCTTTTTCATGCCCTAATATTAAAATTTTATTAGAAGTTATTTATTAATATATCAAATACTGATTGAATATGGAACTTCATTTAATTAAATTATCAATTTTATTTGAACTTGTATTGCAGGCTGCGGCCAAATATATTCGTAGCACGCTGAGGAATTCGAGTATGGCCATTACAAACGTGATAGGACCAGTGGAAAAAATGGCTTTGGCTAATCATCCAATTAAAGGCTTATACTTCGTGGTGACTTGTGCTCCTCAGGTGACAAAAAGAGATCAAATTTGTGATCCTTATGTTTAATTATTTGAAATTTCTTGATAATAAATTTAAAAATACTAGTTAAATAACATTCACAAACTGCCGCTTGATTTGCAGTCTCTTTCGGTGACAATTGTGAGCTACATGGGAAAGCTGAGGGTTTCTGTAGTGGCAGAAGATGGGTTCATAGATTCCCACAAATTGAAGTCATGCATTGAAAATGCATTTGAGATGATGCTCAATGCTACATCAGGAACAAATTCTCTGAATAGACACTCGCTTGCCTCAGAATAAAGTTTACATTCGGTCCACCATTATGTCTCATTTATATTATATCTCTAAATTTGTTTGACACTTGCAGTGAAAACAATAAGTCAAAGGATGTATTGAGTTTGTGTATGGGGACAAGTGGAGTAATGATATATGAAAAGAATAGATTCAATTTAATTTACCCGAGCCCAATACAGGTTCTATATTTTAGATTCGAAATAATACTCTTCTTTTATTTATACACATTTTTTTAAATTTGAATAAAAACACAATTACTTCATTTTGATTAAATTCTCTCATCTTTTATTTTGTTTAATTATTTTCTTATACGTATAAAATAAGGTATTATGAACTTTTGATGTAATAAATCAAATAAATAGTTTTATCCGCTATTTGGGATAAATGGGTAGATGCCAAATGTAATGAATACGAGTAAAAATTCTTTCAATTAACATATCTTTATGGTGTGTTTAGAGATTAGTATGCATGAGAATTGTTATGGAATTCAATACAACCACCCATCATGATAAATACCTTGGCCTCTCCTCTATGATTATTATAAGCACGAAGTGATGATTATTGTAAAATCCAGCTGCCATCTCCATGCATTGTCAAAAGTATAGTCACCATTGTCAAAAGCAATTACTTATCTTTTGATAATGGTGCAAATCACCAAACCTATTTTAGGTGGAGAATCTCCTTTGTTTAATTTCTTAGTGCAAGCTTTCTAGGAGTGCTTGTTTTTTCCTTAACTTATGAAGCAAAGCTCCAAGTTTACTTGATGCATTTATTAGTTTGTTGTAATAGAGAGCTTGAGTTTCACTATATATAGGGAGCTCATTTGAGAACTCAAACCATCCCTAACTAGGGGTGTGCATCGGTCGGTTCGGTCGGTTAATCATTGATTTTTTAACCGTAACCGAAATTTTCGGTTAAATAAAAGTGTTACCGATTTAACCAATTTATGACACATAACCATTAACCAATTAACCATTATATTTCGGTCGGTTATGGTTAATTCGGTTATTAACCAATCCAATAAATTAAAATTTAATATTTTTTTATAATTTTTAATTAGTAAAATTATATATGATGTAGGTCGGTTCTACAGATTTTTTCGGAACGTTTCAACCAATCGAACCACTGACGCATTAAATTTTTTGGATCACTAATTCGATCACATATCCGATTATAAAAATACCGATTCTAAATAACATTTGATTAAATATATCTATATTTATTTACATGCGAGAGAAATATTTTTTAAACCCTCGATGATTGTCACGGCCTCAGATTTCCTTCCAAAACCTGCCATGTTAGAAATTGTAAGGGTCACGAATCCACCACGATGCAAAATCTACACATCTGAAATTTTATCTATTTTTACCTTTAAATTCTTGAGAGAAATTAAAAAGAGTCAAAACCAAGCTGTTAATGCAGCTTGTCATTTGAATTTTATCAATTTTATTGACGGGTAGTATTATCAAATCAATATAACTACAATCAATTGAGAGTTTACATGCAGACTATCTTAACTCTAAAAAATTAAAGGATTCGCACACGCTAATATATATATATATATGGTTTAATTTCGGTTAATCGGTCGGTTCGATTATACGAATCTCATAACCGTAACCGAACCGAATAACCGAAAATGTTAAAAATTTTAACCGCAATAACCGATTTAACCGAATTAACCAAACCGTAATAAAAAAAATGGGTCGGAACGGTTCGGTTAATCGATTAAAAATGATTAATGCACACCCATATCCCTAACAAGAAGTTCCAAGTAAGGAGCTTAGAGAGTGTAGTTAGTATGTGAGTTTTTTTATACAAGTTTTGTAATACTTGTAAATTCTATTCAAGTAATAATAGAGAGTATTTATTTTTCTTCAAATAAACATTTTTCAGTGATCAGAGAATCACAACAAGTAGTATCAAAGCTTTGGTTACACGTTGAGGGTCGAAAAGAAGAAGAAAGGAACTCGGTTCAAAAAATTCGGTTTCGAAAAAGTTCTCAAAAATTAGTTTGGAGCATACCATCAGTTTGTTCATATCGAGACTAGTGTGGTGATAGGTTTCGGTGATCAAACAGAGATCAGATGGTGATGCACGCGCCATACGCGTCGGGCATAAGAGCGCTCGTGGGTTCCACTCTCAGAACGCGCTGCACGTACGTCTGAAGGTTAAAGATGCTGACGTGTCAGACATGTCAGCGCACAATCAGCACACATTAGCGCACAATCAGCAACACGTAGGTGCTGAGTCATCTGTCATGTAAACGCACAGTCATCGCCACGTCAGCGCAGAGTCAGCAGCCATGTCAGTAATGAGTCTGACACGTCTGATGCCACATCAGCAAATCGGTCCCATTTTCTACCATGTCAGCAAACACGTGTCTACCACGTCAGTATACCTCATAAATTTCATTGAACCTCTTAAAGTCTCTGAATTTTATAATTTGACCACGCAAGTTTCAGAAATTTATAAATCGATCCATGTAACAGATTTGGACTAATGAATAGTCAAATCCATCATTTACGATCGTTCCGAACGTAACGGTGACCTCCGATTTATGAAACTCAGCCTCGATTTTAGAATATTTTTATTTTAAACTTTAAACATAAAATAGAAATGGAAGATTGATCTTTTAGTGCGATGATAAAGCTGACAACAACTAATTACTCCATCTGGAGGGCTCAGATGATAGATTATTTACGCTGCAAAGATCTATTCGATATGATCGAGGTGAAGGGAGTGAGACCAAATTTTGTCAAAGAGAGTGACTGGAATAAATTCAACAACAGAACTCTTGTCAGATTAGGCACTTACCTAACTGGCCGACTTTTGGAGATTATCAGAAAATTTAGAGGCCCTGAAGTAAGTATAATTGACACTTCCCGCTTACATTTTTCAACTTTTATTAGTGTGTGTATATATATATATATATAAATGGTAGAAGGTCCCGAATCATATTCAAAATTTTTATTTAAGATATTTTTTTATCCCGAATCCCATACATAATGGTACAAAATCCCAAATATTGATTGAGATTCGAGATTTTCAGTCAATCATAATATGAAGTGATATTCTATGATCTAGATGAGTTGTTAAGTGAAAGTTATGACATCATAAGATAATTAACTATGTATTATGAAGACTATACGTGGGTAACTAGTGAAAATAAAAACTGCAGGGAAGATGTATAATTGTTTCATATGAAAAAAAACCAAAAATCAAAACTAAATAATTTTGAGTTTTATTTTGTCACCGTTATGTACAATATATTAATTGTTGTTGCCTATGGGAGTCCTATTTTTTATGCTCTAATATTAAAATTTTATTAGAAGTTATTAATATATCTAATACTGATTAAATATTGAACTTCATTTAATTAAATTATCAATTTTATTTGAACTTGTATTGCAGGCAGCGGCTAGATATATTCGTAGCACGCTGAGGAATTCGAGTATGGCCATTACAAACGTGATAGGACCGGTGGAAAAAATGGCTTATACTTCATGGTGACTTGTGCTCCTCAGGTGACAAAAAGAGTTCACTTATGCTTAATTTTTGATGAATTAGTGTCTATTTGGAAATATTTAAAATCACATTAAAAATATTTTTTTAATGTTAAAATTATTTAAAAATTCTTGATAATAAATTTAAAAATATTAATTAAATAGCATTCACAAACTTACCCCTGATTTGCAGTCTCTTTGGGTGACAATTGTGAGCTACATGGGAAAGCTGAGGGTTTCTGTAATGGCAGAAGAAGGGTTCATAGATTCCCAAAAGTTGAAGTCATGCATTGAAAAGGCCTTTGAGATGATGCTCAATGCTACATCAGGAACAGATTTTTTGAATGGACACTCACTTGCCTCAGAATAAAGTTTACATTTGTCCACCGTTATGTCTCATTTAGATTATATCTCTAAATTTATTTGACACTTGCAATAAAAGAATAAGTCAAAGCATGTATTGAGTTTGTGTATGGGGACAAGTGGAGTAATGATATGTGAAATGAATAGATTCAATTTAATACTCTTCTTTCATTTATACACATTTTTTTTAAATTTGAATAAATACACAATTACTTCATTTTGATTAAATTCTTTCATCTTTTATTTTGTTTAATTATTTTCTTATACGTACAAAAGAAGTTATTATGAACTTTTGATGTAATAGATAAAATAAATAGTTTTATCCGTTATTTTGGATAAATGGGTAGATGCCATATGCAATGAATACTAGTAAAAAATCTTTCAATTAAGATAAATATCTTGAGGCTTGTTATGGAATTCAATACAACCACCCATCATGATAAATACCTTGGCCTCTCCTCTATGATTAGTATAAGCAAGAAGAGATGATTTTCAGAGATAAAGCTAAGAGTGTTTAATATAAGTTAAAAAATTGGTAGAGTAGATTACTTTTCAGCAAAGGGTGAAAGACGAGTTTATTAAGGCCGTTGTTCAAATAATCCAACATATACTATGAGTGTTTTAAAATAACTTGAGGTTTATATGATAAGATTTAGGGGAAAAAATGACGATGCTTTTTGGTGGGGCTCTTTAGATTCATAAAAAAAGAATCATTAGGCCAATTAGGATAAGATTTGTAAAGACAGGACCGATGGGGGGGTTTGCGGTTTTGTATGTTTGAGTGTTTCAACCAGACTCTATAGCTAAACAGGGCTGGGGGTGTATCCAGCAGCCAAGCTCACTAGTGGCTTCCATCCTCAAAGCTATATGCTTTAAGCATATTGATAGATATGATATTAATGTTAGTTGTTAGTTGATATGTAATTAATATTAATTCTTTTGTAATGCCTATATAAATGTAATTTGTAATTCATATTGAAATCAAGAAAACTAGTATATTTTTCTTCACCTCTCCTATTTCGATTCCTAATTGTAACATGATATCAGACGCTTGAGTTCCGATCTCTGGATATTTCTTTGTCCCTGTCTCCAAACAGGTCTTATCTCCCTTCTAGATACCCTTATTCTTGTGTCCAAACACCCAATTCTAATTTTCAAAACCTAGTTCTTACTCTCAAACCTTAGCCACCACAATCACCCTCCCGTCGCCACCTATTCTAGCTACTCTGGCCACCACTCACGCCACCAACATCATCCCCATCGTCCGACGACCCATCCAGTCATTTTTTAATGGACAAATTTGATGTTATGCAACCCATTCTTACCATCCTCCAAGATCCGAACTACCGTCTCTGGGTTCAAGGAATGCGTAGTTTTCTCAAAGGTCGAAAGCTATGTCGTTATGTTATTAACGATGTTAAATCTCCTCAACAGAAACATGATGAGCCTGATGACAAGTTTGTTGATTGTTTTGAGGATCGACAAAAATCACCAGATCCTGACCTGGTTTCGGAATACCCCAGTTCCTTCCATTCACCATCAGTTTGGCCGCTATGAAACTACCAAAGATGTACGAGATCTGTTTTCTACGAGATACATTACTTCTACTCTCTCTAACCAGTATCAGTTATGGGAAGAGTTACATAACTTGAAACAAGAACGCATTCACTATATTACTAGTTTTTTTGCTATAATGGAATCTGTTTGGGATCAACTTGCTCTCTCCGAACCATCGATGGGTTGTGTTGTTGATGCAGCTAAATATACCACCCACTATGATAGTATGAGGTTGATTTAGTTTCTTATGGCCTTTATTGATGATTTTGAATCTTACAGAGCCTCTTTATTACATCAATCTCCTCTCCCTACATTGGAAGTTGTTGTCTCTCGATTATTGTCTGATGAAACTCTCATCGGCTTACTTAAGCCATCTCGCGATGATGTTGTGCTTGCCGCCGCGGAGAAACATTTCTCAAAATATGAAAGCAAATTTTATCGTACCTGTAACAAATTTGGTCATACTCTGAATGAATGCAGTCTTACCGAATGTCACAAATGCAAAAAAAAAAGGTCATATTGCCTCTCAATGTCCCACTAGGGTGGATTGTTGCTACTGAAAGCTGTTTGGCCATTTCATTGAACAATGCCCCACTCATCTCCCAAGACCTAGCTAGCCCTCCAAGATAGCAATTCCAATTGTTGCTACTACCTCTTAGGTCACTGTTGGAGTTGGTGCTTGGAGTGCCAATCCGAATAATGTATTATACATTTTATTATTTATTAATAAAATAATTATATTTTCATTTCATACCTTATTAATGGTATTGTCATTATGCATATTAGATTGATGTATAAATATGCTAAGAATGACATCGATCTTAGAATAGTCTTGTAGTAATACTGGACACTAAGTGGTCCAACATTGGGATAACTATTATTATTGTAAATTATTCTTAAAGTAAATATTCTTAGTCGTTGGTTTTGGAATACGGTCGAATTCCTATAACATATAAGACTAGCACATATCGTATATTGGAATTAGAGTTCCAATGGTTTAAACCCGATATACTATGAGCTTTGGAAGCTTGTATAAATGTGTGGGTATTGGTTGGACCGAATACTGAATGACTCGCAGGTGATTCCTAATAGTTGGAAGTACACACCACCGTCAATAGGAATCTCATCGAGTCGAGTAGCATATGTGATCCTTTGACTATAGGATAGCAATGATTTTTTGTGAGATCCTCCACATTTTGATGCCATGTATGTTAGAAATTTTTCATGGTTAGACCTCTAGATGTTCATTGAGTGTGGACCGATGCACTCGTTGATCAAGTGTGAATGAAGATAGAATCCATCAGCCAGTATGTGTACCATAAGGGATTTAGGTATCCATGTAAGTAAGTCACGATTCTTAATACTTTGGCCAAATTCGATCTCCTAAGGTGGATAGCATCTGGACATGTCGACATGAGATGTGCGTCTCAAAATTTTGACGGTGTATTCTATGTTTCCTAAGCACAACTCAGATAGCCTACGACGGAGGGGTTGTTAAACATATATGATGACCTCGACTTATATAGTTCAGAAAGGTCGTTCGTGTTCTTCGCGAATTCAGAGGTGGCCGAATTACATACATATTAGCTAGGCTTATATGACGAACGTGTCTGAACTTAGAGAATCCCAATATGAAGTGTACCCGTTGAGCACTTGGGTAGCCGATTATTTTGATAAATGATAATATTCGATATTATAATTATCAACTAAGATAATTAAGTGTTATTGGATAAGATTGATTATTTACTTTGACCTAATTGGATTAATTCAATATTTACACAATGGCTTTGTCATAATTTCATAATTATCTCTACAATTTGAGAATAATAGTAATTTCAAGTGTGTAATTATATGTGTTTTTGGCTTGAGTTAATTGGATTAAATCAAAGTGGCAAACATTTAACTAATCTATTTCTTAATCCTTGTCTTGATTTAATTGGATTAAATCAAAGTGGTAGACAATGGAGATTAGTCATACCTAATTATATATATTTGAACAATTAGATTAAGCCCATATAAAAGTTGATTAAAACTTTCATTAATTAAAAATTGCCTAAGTTTTGCTATAAATAGCAAGCTTGAGCAATGGTTTAAATCAAGCTTAAGAAAGTTAATACAAGCAATTCTTGGAGAAATTAGCCTAGAGAAGAGAAGTGTTTAGAGAAGCTTTAGAAGATCTCTACAACATTTCAACAATAAGGAATCAAGATTGGATCTTGGAGTGAAGCTTGCTTGCATTGGAATCAAGATTGGATCTTGGAGTCAAGCTTGCTAATCCTTGGAAGTTCTTCAATCGTTTCAACAAAGGAGAAGTGGATTGGATCTTGCATCAATCTTACTAGGTACGTTTGAACTTCTCTTAAGTTGTGTTCTTCATTAGTGAGTTTTTCATTAGTGAGACATATAGTGATGAATTATGTATTGGATGCATGATTACATGGTTTGAAGTTAAAATAAAGCTAATAGATTATGTTATGATGCTTTGGAAGTATAAACACAATATGATTGTTAATTAGGTCAAAGATGTTCATGTTGGACATGAAACAATTAATTAGAATTTGGAACTCTAGATTAAAGCTTAGAGCAATGGCTACTATTCTAGAATCATTTGACCACTTTTGGGTGAGGTAGAATTTTTCATAAGATATTTCATAGTGGGATTCTAAATTGGTTTGTGTTTTGATTCAAACAAATGCATATATGTATTTAGAATACATGTATGTTAGTTGTATAACATGTGTTGTGGTTGGTTTTGATGTTAAAATTGGTTTTAAGGTGTATTGAAATTATAAGAGAAAATTGGAAATGTTTAGGATTAGTTTGAAGTTGAAAAATGCTCACTGCCAAGGGGAGCGTCGCGATACAGACCTTCCAGCATCGCGACATTGATCATCAGACCTCCCAGCGTCGCGACTCTCATCCTTGTGCGTCGCGACGTCGGAATGCTCATAGTTGCTCTCGCACTTTGGAGCAACATGACTCCCAACTTCCGCGTCGCGACACCGAGAGCTGATGAATACTAAAACTTCATTTCTTCTGTTCCGGAGCATTCGAACTCTGATTTGGTCCCTTTTTTTCCTAAGGACTCGTATCAGAATGTAGTTTTCAATAAAATATTTTTAAAATATACCTATCCCTAATATCCTTGGGTTAGACCCACTTCCACTGTGCGGGACACCGATCTGACCCTATGGATTCCATAACTGCCCTAACAGTCATTGCCTCTCCTACATCCATTGGTAAATTAGAAACACTCATTAGATAGTAATCTCCATACCTTCCAGTACTTCTATTGCCTTATATGCCACTTCAGGTAATTCCCATTGGTACTTTTATTCTGGTTATTGCAACCACATGACTTCTCAATCTCCATTATTTTCCTCCATCTATCCCATCATGACTGTCTCTCTGATTTTTACTAGAGATGGCTCACAAATGTCTGTAAGCCAGTCTGGATAAATATCTAACTCTGCTCTTACATTACCTAACACATTTCTTATTCCAAAACTTACTTTCAATCTTATATCTGTTGGTCAACAATGTGAACTTGGGTTCAGACTAATATTTTTGTTCCACTGGTTGTCGTGTGCAGGATCCACAGATGGGACAGATTCTTGGGACATGTCGTAGAGTTGGACGTCTATTTTAGCTTAACTCCCTAAATCTTCCTTCCATTCGCGTCTCTCAGTTATGTGCGGTGTCTACACCATCCTCTCTTCAGTTATGGTATCTACGCCTTGGTCACGCCTCTTTAAGTAAACCTCATCATTTGATTTCTAATGGGTCATTAAGTTCTGTTACCGAATAGTTATCTTTACACTATTTCTCCTATCAACTTGGCAAACAACCATCTTTATCTTTTAAAAATAATAATAATACTTTTATCATTCCTTTTGACTTAATTCAGTATGATATATGGGGACCTTCTCCTAAACCTACTATGAGAGGGTCTATATATTTTATCATATTCATTGATGATTATTCTCGATTTACTTGGATTTTTCTCACGAAACAACTATCTGAACTACCTCGGATTTTCATTGATTTTGCGTCTATGGTCAAAACATAATTTTCTAAAACCATCAAAAAATTACGCACTGATAATTCCAAAGAATATCTTGATTCTACACTTCAAAGGTTTTTGGAAGAACAAGGTACCATATCCCAAAGATCTTTACCCATACACCTCTCAACAAAATGGGCGAGCAGAACGCAAACATCGTCATATTCTGGATTTCGTTCGATCCATGCTCATATCATCTTCTTATCCAAAATATTTTTACGGTGTAACCGCTCTCATCGCAGTATATGTTATTAATCGTATTCCTTATTCAGTCACTAAATAACATATATCTCCCTATGAGTGCTTATATGGTATTTCTTTATCATATGATCTTCTTAAAGTTTTTGGGAATGTTTGTTTTATCATTCTTCCTCCTACTGAACAACACAAGTTGAAACCTCGTGCTCGACTCTGTTATTTCTTAGGTTATGGAATTGAACACAAAGGGTATCGTTGTCGGGATCCTATGTCACAAAAATTTCACATCTCACATCATGTTGTCTTCTGGGAGCACATTATGTTCTCTTTCCTCTCTGATTTCAAAGTGTCTTCTGACCACCCTCCATTTTTCACTGATCACTCTATCGAGTTGTTTCCACATGTTCATGATGTAGGTACCTCCAGTAAGCCTACAAACATCCAACCCTCATTACTACACGTCCCTGATGATCCTCATTCTGCAGATACTGTCTCTGACACCCTTGCGATTGAATACTCCCACGATATTGATACTTCATCTTCCTGTTATCCTTCTCGAGTACGACACCCTCCTACTTATCTTCAAAATTATCATCATTTTTCCACTATTATTTCTTTTCATGAACCTCAGTCCTATAGGGAGGCATCATCTAATCCCCATTGGCAGAAAGCTATGTAAGATGAATTATATACTTTGGCAAAAACTAGTACTTGGGACCTTGTTGTTTTTCCTCCCGGTAAAACGCCAATGGGATTCAAATGGGTATACAAAATAAAGACACATTCAGATGGCTCTATTGAGCGTTATAAAGCACGTCTTATTGCTAAGGGCTTCACTCAGGAATATGAGGTTGATTATGAGGAGACATTTACTCTGGTTTCTCATCTTACCTCAGTATGCAGTTGCTGCTACTTGACAATGCAGTTTGTTTCAGATGGATGCTAATAATACTTTTCTCAATGGTGATCAAGCTGAAGAAGTTTACATGAAACCTCTTCATGGTTTTGATCATCCACCGCACAAGGTATGCCGCCTAACGCCGCACCCTATATGGTCTAAAATAAGCTCCCCGTGCATGGTTTGCCAAGTTCAATACGACTATTTGTCAACTTGGGTTCACCTTCAATCCACATGACTCTGCCCTATTCCTTCGCAAATCTGGTACAAACATCGATGCTACTTCTTTATGTTGATGACAGGATTATTACTGGGGATGATGATTAAGGAATTATGGATCTTAAACAGTCTCTTAGTCAATAATTTGAAATGAAAGATCTTGGTTCTCTGAGTTACTTCTTAGGTCTTTAAGTTACTTCATCTGATGATGGCTATCATCTCTCTTAAGCTAAATATGATTCTGAACTTATTTCTCGAGCCGACCATACAGATAGCAAGATAGGTCCAACCCATGTCGAGTATAATACTAAACTTACACATATGGATGACACTCTTCTTGATGATCCTACTCTCTACAGACAATTAGTTGGTAGTGTCATTTATCTTACTGTCACTCGACCAGACATTGCCTATATTGTTTATATTGTAAGTCAGTTCATGGCTACTCCCCGATCTATTCATTATGCTACTGTGTTTCGCATCATTCACTATGTTAAAGTCACTCTCTTTTGTGGTCTCCATTTCTCTGCTAATTCTTCAATTGTTCTTCGAGCTTACACTAATATAGATTGGGAAGGTGACCTTACTGATCGTTGATCCACTACTGGTTATTGTATTTTTCTGGGTGACTCACTTATTTCTTGGCGTAGAAAGAAACAAAAATTGATTGCTCGTTCTAGTACTGAGGCTGAATATTGAGCTCTTGCTGCGACTACTGTCAAAATTCTATGGCTACATTGGCTCCTCGAAGATATATGAGTGCCTCAACCACCCCTTACTACTATTTACTGTGACAATCAAAGCGCTATTCGAATAACGTATAATGATGTATTCCATGAACTTACCAAACATATTGAGATTGATTTTCATTTCATTCGTCAACATATTGCTTGCGGTACTCTTTGGTTGGTGTATCTACGTTCCGATGATCAATTAGCTGATATCTTCACCAGGTCTTTTCTTTCTGGCCGTTACACAACCCTCATTTCCAAACTCAATCTAGTTTCTTCATTACCATCTTGAGTTTGAGAGGGGATATTGATAGATATGATATTAGTGTTAGTTGTTAGTTGATGTGTAATTAATAGTGATAGATATGATATTAATGTTAGATGTAGTTGATATGTAATTAATATTGATTCTTTTGTAATGCATATATAAAGGCAATTGTAATTCATATTGAAATCAAGAAAACTATTATATTTTTCTTCAGATTTCCTATTTCGATTCCTATTTGTAACAAAGCACAATCATTTCCTTGAGGAAAACCTGGGACACAACCTCTCATTCATCTGGAGAAATATTCAATGAGGTAGAAAGGTGTTGATTAAAGGGAGTAGATGAAGGATTGGCAGTGTGTGGGTGTGCAAAAGTAATTTGGCTTCCTAAACCAAAAATATATTTTGACAAAAGAGGTTTGTTCTTAGTACAATCAGGGTATCATGTAGCCTGTTTTAATAACATGTCTAGGTGACTCACTTATTTCTTGCCATATAAAGAAACAAAAATTAATTGCTCGTTCTAGTACTGAGGCTGAATATCGAGCTCTTGCTGCGACTACTGCCGATCTTCAATGGCTACGTTGGCTCCTCGAAGATATGGGAGTGCCTCAACCACCCCTTACTACTCTATACTGTGACAATCAAAGTGTTATTCGAATAACGCATAATGATGTATTCCATGAACGTACCAAACACATTGAGATTGATTTTCATTTCATTCGTTAACATATTGCTTGTGGTACTCTTTGGTTGGTGTATCTATGTTCCGATGATCAAATAACTAATATCTTCACTACGTCTTTTCTTCTTGGCCGTTACACAACCCTCGTTTCCAAACTCAATCTAGTTTCTTCACTACCATCTTGAGTTTGAGGGGGATATTGATAGATATGATATTAGTGTTTGTTGTTAGTTGATATGTAATTAATAGTGATAGATATGATATTAATGTTAGTTGTTAGTTGTTAGTTGATATGTGATTAATATTGATTCTTTTGTAAGGCATATATAAAGGTAATTGTAATTCATATTGAAATCAAGAAAACTATTATATTTTTCTTCAGATTTCCTATTCCGGTTCCTATTTGTAACAAAGCACAACCATTTCCTTGAGGAAAACCTGGGACACAACCCCTCATTCATCTGGAGAAATATTCAGTGAGGTAGAAAGGTGTTGATTAAAGGGGGAAGTGGAGCAGCTGGTGATATTGATGTGGGCAATTTGGGGCTGAAGGTGGGAAAATTGCTCACTAGAAGCACATTCTGGCCAGCACTGAAGCTTTTCATAACTCATGTGATATTGTCAACAACCCTATGGATCTTTCAGAAGCCAATGAGGTATTGATGGTAGGAAACCATTGGACCCCATCCTTTTTGGGACATCTTATACCCTAACAGCTGAATTTTCTCCTTTAATTATTGAAGGTGATGCTAACAATGTCGTTGATCTAGTGCTATGAAAGATCCGTAGCCTTAAAGAAATCGATTGGACTATTGATGAAATCCAAAGTGCAATTAGTAACTTGAGTCCCTGTAGGATTCACTTTGTGTCGAGGGCATATAATGGAACTACCCATAGATTGGTTAAGTTACATGTAACAGCCTAATGGCTAGTTTTTGGATGATAATTTTTCCATCCTTTATATCTTGTAATTTTTTATTTTCTCAATATATTTCCTTTTTCTTTCAATAATAAAAAAAAAAAAAAGACTCTCTAGAGACAACCACATATTGACAACATGAGCAATATTAAAAAAGTATTAAATAATTAATAATTAAATTATACATATCATTTATTTATAGTTAATGGAATCACATCATTCATACCTTAGTTAAATTAAAAAATTATTCTTTTTATGTTGAATCAGCAACATTGAATCACTTGTTGTTCTCTTTAGTTTAGTCCAGTAATATTTCTTTTCTATTTATATGTGCTCTTCATTGTTCACCAAACTCAATATATATGAATGCATTCTCATTAAAATAAAAAAAATAAAAAAATAAAAAAAAACAACAACAATTTAATAATTTTATTTCTTAATTGAATAGACAGTGATTTTGGATTTATGCAATATATGTGAGGATAAATGTGGAATGATATTAAGGATAAAATTGGGTCTTAAAATCATATTTTGAAAAGGTATTCTTTTTCGCTTTCCAAATATAGATTTGGGTTTTGACTGCCATTTTACTTTTTTAAACACAGGAAAAAATCAACATCGTAAAAAGGGGTGATTTTACTAACAATTTTTTTTTTGTAAATCAACTAAACTTTTAGCTTCTCAAAATTACTTTTAAACCTCACAATATCAAACTGCTTGCACTAAAGATGTAGAAATTTACATTATAATGAAAATTAGCGTTAAAAACTTTTTAAAGGTAAGAGTTCACATAATAGTATTTAGAATTGTTTAAACTATTTTCACTAAAGATGTTGGAGTTTAACAAACATCTCTCTCAACTAAAACCAAAAGCCCTAGAAACTTTAATTTCTTTTCATGATCTTACAATCATTTCACATGCTCCCCAAACAACCAATTAACACCTCCCCCCACCCCAAAACCCCTCGAACCTCCTCCCTCCAAACAACCCCAGATTCATAGTAAGTTTCTCAATCTTCTCTCTCTCCTAATTAACCCATATTTCAACCCTCAAAACTTTATTAGAATTGGTGCTCGGCATACAAGTTTCTTAATGTATTTCATTGTAAATACATACATTTATACATTTTATTATGAATAAAATGAGTTTCATCAATATATTCATTTTTATATAGACATAATAAAGGCGTAAATGACCTTAAAATGATTAGTTGAGGTATAATTGTAAAAACGTCATAACTGACATTGAATTATACCATAACAATATCATTCTTAATTTTTTTTTGGTCAAAGTTTACTTTCTTGTTCAGTAAGTAAACTCGAGAGACTTATAGATGTCATATACTGAAATTTAGGATTCCAATGATTTATCTCAGTGAACCATGAGTCTCGAGAGACTCGTATAGACAAGTAAGTGTTTAGAGTGGATGAATACTGAACAACTCATCAAAGATTCCTAATATATGGTACACCAATGTCAATAGGATAACTTCCAAGTCGAGTAACATATGTGATCCTTCAACTTGAAATACCACGGTGGATATATGAGTTATCCTCCACACTTTGATGATAGTCACGTCAAATACTTTCTAGATCAGACCTCCGCCTGTTCATTAGGTGTGGACTGATGCTCATGATATTCTGTGATGTATCCAATGAGGATCTGTCAGTCCTATGTACATGATTTAGGTATCCTTCATAAGATTGAGATATGTTAAATCCATGACCGTGGTTGTCATATCCCAATTTACCCAAGAAATGACCGACAGAAGAAGGTGTTACCATCTTCATGAGCCTCATGACTAGAACATCCTCATGACTAGAACATGTGTGTCATATCATGATTCCAACTAATCTATCTATTATGAATGCATGGGGGATTGTTATATAATTCACATGAATTACATAAAAACATATTTTATACATCATGTTATATACATGCATACATAACTCGGCCTCGTGGCCTTACTTGGTAAATATATAAATATATGGACCACTGACATTGGAACCTAGAGACTGATCCTAATAACTATAGTTAGTGTCCATTCCTTCCAAAGTTTGTCTTCTGCATGCATGAAATCCTGTAACGCAAAACTGAAAATGGAAAAGTTAGTTGTATGAACGACCTAGTGAATGAATGCTGAAAATGAAAGTAAAACATAGAGGTGCATGATTTGCATAATTTAGATTCTTGAAGATACAAACTTACAAGGCCGTGGACATATACCGTAGATCATGAAACATGAAGCGTATATATTGAAACTTATACTGTAAATCATATACTGCAACCTTCAACATGAAGCATAACCACAACATGAACAGAAATTATGTAAACATGGTTAATAAACTGTGACCATAAACTAATAAATGTAACATAGACTGTAAATTAAAATCACGATATGGACCCTATGACCTGACTTGAAAACTATGATATGACTTGAAACCGTAAACTTGAACTAAATTTTTAATCATGGCTATAACTGTAACATATAGACCGTAAACATGACTGAAAACTACATAACATGATCTTGTAAACATGGCTGAAAACTATTAACATAAATTTTTTAAAAAAAATGAACCATAAAAAAAACGTAAACATGAATGTAAACTATAAATATGAACTACAACCGTAAATATGATAATGTGATTGCACATTATAAACCTGACCTGAAAATTGTAAGCATGATTCGTAAATCGTATCGTGAACATGAAAATTGTAAACATGGGCTGAAAACATATCACAATCTTGTAACTGCACAAATGATTGTAAACTGAAAACTTAGACTGTAATCATGAGCTGAAAACGTGTTTATGACCATAAACCATAAACATGACTGAAACTATAACCATGAATTTAAACTTGTAAACTATGAACATAACTTGAAAACGTAACTATGAATTGAAAACATAACCATGACTGTAAACCGAGGAACATAAGCTGCAAACTTGACTATACATGAAAAACTTAAACTGTAATCCTAAGTTGTAACTGTAAACATAAACTGTAAACGTGGTCATGAAAATAATGACGTGAACTGAAAACATGAACGTGATCTGAAAACCATATACATGTCTTCAAAACTAAAACATTACTTGAAACCATAAACACAACTTGAAACTGTACTCTTGAACTAAGAACTATGATCATGACTATAAATATTTGAAAACTCAAACATGAACTGAAACATATACATGAGCTGAAAATATAAACGTCTGAATCCAAAACTTATACTTAAAATCACATACTTAAAAATTACTTGTAATGAAAATCTCACTAGTATCATAACCTAGAGGTGTGAAACCTACTTAACAGATCCTAACATCGTTTAAGCAAGGGAACATGAACATGAATGTGCCTAACAGGGTCACTGAAAGATCAGTAGGTATGCTGAGCTGAGCATACCCGGGATAGCTACACATGAGGGGATGACACGCTATTGGTGTTTTGAAAATATTTCATTTATTATTCTTGTAAATCGTTTACTGAAAACATAAATTGAAAATCATGGAAATCATGAACTGAAAACTATAAACTAGATACACGGAAATCATTATCTGTAAACTTGTAAATATAACACATGGGAAACATGAGCTGAAAACTGTGAACATGAATATGATAATGAGAAACATGACTTTAAACTTGTAAATATGACTCGCAAGTTGAGAACATAAACTGTAGACTTGAAACATAAAACATAATCTGTAAGCATGACTCATGAAAAATATCAACTAAAAAATTTACACATGACACGTGAAGAACGTAAAATGTAAACATGTAAGCATGATGTATGAAAAATATTAACTGTAAATATGTAAACATGACACATGCACAACATGAATTTGGAACTGTAAACATGAACTACAAACTAAAGACATGAACTGAAGACTATATACATGAAATGTAAACTTGCATAACATGGACTAAATTATAGAAATCATGAATTGAAAACACGTCATCATAATCTAACATGTGTACTGGTTTATGCATACAATGCTCGTACAGAATTCATTACCTATTTTATAAAATATATGAGATGAATGTCGTCCGAACGGATTTCCTAACCAGTATTTCTAAAATAGGAATACACAAACTGAAAACGTAAATTATAAATATGTAACATGTGAACACAAAATGAAAACGTGGATCGTAAACATGTAACATGGAAACGTACACTGAAAAAATATATATATGACTTGGAACACATGAACTATAATCATGAAACATAAATCGTAACTTTAATATATTAACTGTAATAAGATATATCACAACTGTAATAACTTGAAAACATAATAACAGAAATATCATTCACTCACAAAATCGATGTCTTAATGCTCGCATGCTCGAATGAAACTGAAATGATCCTCTTACGTAGAATCTGATAGGATCTATAAACGTTTGATCAAAATACGGTTAGTATACTATGATATTCATGATTTTAAATATGTGCGTGCAATGATATGTGTATCCATACTAATAAGGAAGTCTAAAAAGCTATCTGACATCCTATGACGTGTTCTGGAATAAACTGGATACATATCTTGAATCTAGCTCCATGTCATGATGCAAGATGGCTCGCATCGCAACGCCAATATTGAAGCTGCTCACGTTACGATGCGACCTATTATGTGTCGTGATGCGTACCAGACGTAATGCAGGTCAGAGAGCTACTATTGGTGTAGCGTCGTGACGCCAGCCTGATTCCAGAACTGTTCTACATCACACTATTGCCAACTCTAATGGCTAAACCAACACAACCATACTACCATATTCGATAACATTAAAACGTTCACAAAATGATCAACTCCTTAACATGATTCTCAATATCTCCAAGCTTCAATTTCCAAGTATACATATTTTCCCAATTCGACCACACACACCCATTTTCAAATTTATCATATTCAATCAATTTCATGCATAACCCATGTCAATACATCAATAAATCACCATAAACATAAATAAGCACTCAATTTAGACATAATCATGCAATACCATACATTTTCCAACCTAGGGTTCCAAGGATTCTAAAATCATAAATTTGAAAATGCAAGTTAGGGTTTATAACAAACAATAGAGTGAAGAGAGAGCTTGCTAAGCTTACTTGATTCAATCGGAAGCAACAAACTTCAATTAAACTTGAGATGTCATGAGAGTTGAAAAGAAATGGAGAAAATTTTAGGATTTTTCACGGGTTGATGAAAGAGATGAGTGAATACTGAAGCTTTATATATGGGTCACAAAAAAACCATAATTAAAAATATGATTTTTTTTACCACATATCATATTTTCCACCTAATTATTATCACTATGTAGGGCAGTCTAAAATATGTCCAAATTTGACTTAGTTCTGCTCAAAATTTGGAAACATATTTAACATCAAAGTTATAGCTCTATGTCTTTACTTTCTGACGGTACCAAATGTTAGGGTTGGTGGTTGGAACACCAATCCGGATTGTATTTATGATCGGTTCATGAATAAAAATAATTTATTTTCATAATATTGCATAATAGTTGGTAGCACCTCTTTTCTCTTATATATATATATATATATATATATATATATATATATATATATATATATATATTCGATCTAATTTGATTAGATTGAAACTAAATCGAATATAATGATATATATATTGAACAAAGACCCGATAGTTTACAACGTAGTGCGCAGTTACAGCGTATGTTGTAATTGACATTGGGAAGCATCAATATAAGTTGTATATTCTCAAATAAAATTTCTGGTCAAGATTTACTAACATGAGTCGGTTAGTAAAATTCATCGAGATTAGTACATGTCGTATATCGGAACTTGGTCCGATGGTTTATCTTAATGAAGCATGAGTCTATGGAGACTCGTATAGACATGTAGGTGTTTATTCGATAAACATTGAATGACTCACCGAATATTTCCTAATAGATGGTACACCAATGTCAATAGGAATATTCTCGAGTCGAGTAGCATAGTGGTCCTTAGACTTGAGATACCACGGTGGATATATGAGTTATCCTCCACACTTTGATGATTGTCACGTCATCGACCTTTTTAGGTCAGACCTCCGCCTGTTCGTTAGGTGTGGACTGATGCTTATGATATCCGGTGTGTATCAAGATAGAATTCGCCAGTCCTGTGTACAAGGCATGTGTATCATGCATGTGTTTACGATCAGTTAAATCCATGGTCGTGGTACACTGTGGGAGCGAGTTCGAAGTGTTATTTATAGATCATAAATTTGTAAGTCGACTATATTATACCTTAGGGATTTGACGTTCTCATCTATATCCCGGTATAATATGGTAGCCTGTAACGGAGGGATTATACGTATGTGATGATCTCGACTTGCATGGTTCAACGAGATTATCTGTGGTCGTCATAATTTTTGAATGGCTAAATTATGGATACAAAATTGGATTATGTGATGGATAAACCTGAACTTAGTGAGTCTCACAATTGAAGTGTACTCATTGAGCACTTGGGCAACACGTTTTGAATAATACTGATTATTTATAATATCTTATTGGATTAAATTAGTTAATTCGAATCGTTTAATCGGTAAATGAAATTACACATGTTGGGATTATTTTAATGTGTATTTGTATTTGATACATAATTATATTAGATACACATTAATTGATAAATTTTTTGATGACACATGTAAATTAAATAATAATTGTTTGACTTTTATTATTTGATTTAAATGTGTAAAAGTTGTATTATTATTTAAAGTATATTAAAAGTAATATATGATAAATATCGTGCCATGTGTCATGGCCATTTACCAAGTCTTTTTTAATAAAAATTGTTTTAATTATTGACTTTTAAAACCCATATCCACGCCACTTTTGCTTTAAGAAAAGGAAATTATTTTCTTACATTTGGTGGGTGGTTGACTTCAAATTTCTAGCCCTCTTCCAACGTGAAAACAACCCCAAGAATATCCAAGGGATTTTTGAGAAGAAAATAAGTAAGAACAAAGAAAATTGAAGGAAATTTGGAGATTAAATGTAATCTTTAATATTCTTCAATTGTGAAATTTGTTTCTTTTGTTGTTCTTGTTGTTTACATATAATGTAGAGTTATTTTTCATCTAAAAAATTTGGGGTTTTTGAGTTTTGATTGTTTGATTAAGTGTCTAGATGCATGTGTAAATATACATTGAACTAGATTAAGGTAATTTAGGTTCAATTTATTGTTGGACAACTTAGTTACCATTCTAGAGTATAATGACCACTCTTATTATGCCTAGAATTATTCTAGAGTTCTTCATGTGTGGTGGCTTTGAATGGGTATTATATTAATTAGATTAATCTTGATAAAATTGAATTTAAGTATGAAAAGTTGATTGTTTTTTCTGCCCAGATCAGATCTGGAAAATTTTGATTTATGTTGATGAAAAATATGACATTTGGATGTGTTGGATGTGTATTGGGAGTAAGGATAATTTTCGGAAATTATTTCAGAGTGAAAATAAGTGAAAACGGTGAAAAACGACGTTACCAGATGAGTTTTCGGGCTCACCGGGTGACGTCTGTCTAAACAGTGAACTGGTCACTGTTTGGGCAGCCCATGAACTGCCCAAATATCATTGGGTCTGACCTGGGAAGCCCCTGTGTGGTCTCGGTTGGTTGGTTTGACTAAAACACGTTTTATGCTATTTTGTGGAAAATCGTTTCCGTGAAAGTTTCCTAATATTTTCATCATTAATTATGTCGTTATATGACATCGAATAATATTTTTAGGTGAAAATGAATAAGTTATAGATATATGATATCGAATAATTTATTCGGTAACTTTAAAAGTTTTAAAATTACGTTTTCGCCGGAACCGCACTTCCGCTGCGCATGACCCTAACAAAATGGTATCGAAGCGAGTCTGGTCCTGCATCCATCACATATTTCATGCTTGATATATGATATATAATCAAATTTTGATATTTCCACATGCTTTTAATCTAGATGTTTATTAATTTTTGGTTATACGCTAACAGGAAACGTAACGAAGATTTAATGGTTAAGTAAAGTTATGTTTTCCCGGGTAGAATTAAAATACTAAGAAATTGATTGACCGGCGTAAACACACACGTATAACGCAAGCGCACGTATCGTTCAAGTAGTATAAAAATATCGATCCCACGAGGACTTAATATCTAATCTATTAATTTTATGAGGTCAAATGATTACTAGTATCTAACAGGTTGTTTGATTGATTTGAAATGGTGACGATTCTAAATTAAAAACAAGTAAATAAAATTATTCGAAAGTAGGTTTTAAGAAAATTCAATATTAAAAACTATCTATGGTTGTGATTTCTTCCAATATCATTTAAAAGATGAAGTGGTTATCTTAAAGTTGAGTAATATATTGATTTATTAACCCGGAACACTAAATTATGTGTAAGCCTCTATCGATGGTCAAACATAAATACTCAGTTTAACCCAATTGAACCATATGTCTATGTCAACCAAATTATCTGAATTCATTAAGTTTAAGTTCCAATTATGGCTACCCCCGCCCGACAGGTATATGTCTATCCTGTAAGGAAATTTATTAAAGGGTTATTTGTCCTCAAGGAAGATCGTGGGCTATTGAGTCTAAGGCTGAAACCTAAAATCCATATGTCTAGTTCATTTTAAGTTTACCAGTTCAATTTTTATTAATGGCAAGTTAATAAAAAACATTAAGATTAAGACTCAATAAATAAATCTTTATATTACCCAAACTATAATTTAACCCCTTATAAACCGGTGATATTGGAATTCATCACAACCCCAGATATCTAACTTAGTTACGACACATAACTAGGGCTAATAAAAACTTAAAAGTAAAAGACATAAAGTAAAAATGCAAAAAGTAATTGCAGTAAAGTAAAAGCTGAAAGGAAAATTACAATAAAATAAAATGTTAAGGTAAAATAAATTACTTTTACTACTACTAATTTAGATATCTCCCATAATATAATATAAAAACTTGTGATAACATTACCAACCAGCCATATAGGCGGTAACCTGATTAAGTCAAATTAAGTCCAACCAGCCATTAAAGCGGTAAAAAGATTTGTCCATGAACCTGCCATATAGGCGGTAAGAAATTTTAATTACCAACCGACCAATCTGGCGGTATCCTTGATTAGTCAGGTTTAAACCAGATTAAAATAAATTACCAACCGACCAATCTGGCGGTATCCTTTTTAAGTCAATATTTTAAATAGTGAATATATTATATTTAAGGGAGATTAATCTAAATAGAAATAGTAAAAGAATTACCTTTCACCCTAGCTGGGGAAGTTACCTCATCAAGGTGAATAGTAAAAATTGTAAAAAGTAAAAAAATACATTACTATTATTACAAAAAGTAATTAAAATTTAATTACAAAACTAAAATAACTAAAAACTAAAAAAACTAGAGAGAGAAACTCATTATTTACATCAAAGAGATGAGAGAGTGTGGTACAACTGAAACTGGAATTCCGCGCTCTATTTATAGGGGTCAGTAGGGGTCGCGCGTCGTGACGCCCAGCTCGCATCTCGACGCCAGTTATGTCGACGTGGCACACTCTGGTTCGTCGGTTGCAGATTCTGGATAAGGTGATAAGGTGACACGTGGCAAGGTAGTTGGGGCTCAATTACTGTGACACGTGGCGGCTTCTGATTGGTCGGCTAGATTCTTATCCGCCACGTGTCAGATAGGGATAAGAGAGCCAATAATTGATGCTGACCTGGCGGTGACGTGGCGACACGTGGCAAAGTGACTGTTGGCACCGTAGAATTGTGACACGTGGCACTTCCTAATTAGCTGATGATGACGTGGCGGTGAGGTGGCATGTTGACTCGGTCAACTGATGATGTGGACGATGACGTGGCTGACAGGTGGAGTGACATGTGGTGGCACGTGGCGATGGTGACTATCGGCACCGTAGGATGATGACACGTGTCACGGCGTATGTTAGCAGATCGGCTGTGATGGTGACACGTGGCACGGCGCACGTTAGCAAAGTCAAATTTTCTCAGATTCTGATTTGTGGACCCGGCGCATGTTAGCACTGTTCGGCGCATGTTAGGCGTCGCGACGCCAAAGGATTGCGCGTCGTGACTCGCCCAAATTACCAAAATGCCCTTTTTGCCAATTTTCAATTTTTGCTCCAAATCACCTCCAGAATGTCCTCAAACTTTATTTATCTACAAAATAACACAAAACACATCAAAATATTCACAAAACTCAAGAAACTATACAAAATATTAGGTTAAATGAGTGAGAAATAGTGATAGATTTACCACTCATCACACCCCCAAACCTAACATTTTGCTAGTCCTCGAGCAAAACACAAAATAAAATAACATAAGTAAAATTTAACTAAGCCACTTTCGTAGGGATCACGGTTGCATTTAGCGTATGCAACAAGCCTTTAAACCCCTAGGTGTCCCTAGTGGACGAGTTGTAGTCTCGTGAGGGTTTACAGCAATGATACCCACAAACATTTTACAAAAGTAAATGGTAGTGAAACTAATGCACACAAAAGCAAAAAGACAAGCGAAAAGAGAATAAAGAAGTTAGTGACTAATCAGGTGAAATTTCTACTCCAAGTTACTAGTTGTTTTCTTTTTTTCTAAATTACCGAATAAGTAAATTATCCTATTATATTTACCATTCTCTATATACACAGCCAACATAATATTAAACAACTCATTTTTTCCCACAACAGTCACAAGTGCAGTTGATAAGAGAGTAATATTTTTGTCCTAAAGTTCTATCAGATTTCACACCTTTTTGTAGCAATGGAATAATTTTTCTCATTTTTCTGATTTTTTTTCTCTATTTTTTATTTTATATACAATATCTTCCATTTATGTAGCGAGTTTTGGGTCGGTGACTCCCAAACCAGTTGGTTTTAAGGCACCAGGTGTTAAAACACCCCTACGGACTTAATTACTCAGACTTCAGATATATATATTTTTGCAGCATCTTTGATCCATGTAACGAGCTTTGGGCCAGTGACTCCCAAACCAGTTGGCTTTAGGGCACTATGTGTTAAAACACCCTTACAGACTTAATAACTCGGATCTCAGATTTTTTTTTTTTACTCCATTGCTTTTTGAGATGCTTCCTCTAATTAAACTAGAGCACTGAATATTACAAACTTTTCAATTTTAACTTATGTCCGTATGTTTCTATGTATGTTGATAATATCTGCTAACTGAGCATATGAAGATCCATTTTAGTCAGTATTATAGAGAATTCACAAATTAAATAATTCAAAAGGAAATAAACAAAAATTAACTTGTTCCGAAATAGGTTTGAGATACGTCGCATGAGTGGAAACTCCTTACTCAGCAATCTCTTACCAATTTCACCTTTTTAGTCAAAATAAAAACACAAAAACACAAAATATTTTTGTAATTTTTGAAAATTTTCAATTTTTTTTTTTGTATTTTTCGAAAAATTTTGGATTAAAAATAACACACAAACTAAAAAAAACAATGTACTGATCAACTAATTCTCTCCCCCAAACCTAAATGAGACATTGTCCCCAATATCTTAAACAGTAAAATGAGAGTTAAGAAGGTCGTACCTGGTTAGCTGAAAATCTACAGGAAATTAAAGGTTAAGATCCAGATTAATCCTACGCCTCTTACCACGATCGTCCTCGGTTCAATTTATCTTTGAAATGATAGGGTCAATTCGTGGTTCATAGGCTATGAGTTGGTCTATTAGATCCGGAGTAATTCTGGTAGTAAAGATGAGTTCTTTCAAAGGTTTTGACAAGAACCCATTTCTCCGGGCATCATCAAGAAACACACAAAGAAAATCATAAAATCCATCAACATTGTACAGTCCAAGCGGTTTCTGGTGTATGTTCAAGTTCGCCCAAGATAGCACTATAAAAATTTCCTCCAATGTGCCCAAGCCACCTGGCAAAGCAATAAAAGCATCAGCACGGTTAATCATTTCTATCAATCGTTCAGACATACCTGGCACGATCAGTTCCTCTCTGTTTGATGGTTCAATAAGATTTGCTTCTGCCAAGGGTTTTGGGATGATTCCCAAAACATGACTGCCTCCTTCTTGTACGGCCTTTGAAACGATCCCCATAAGGCCAAGATTTCATCTGCCATATACTAAGTGCATATTTCTTGCAGCTAAGACTCGGCCCAATTCTTGTGCTACTTCTACGTATTGTGGTTTAGTACCAACACTACTACCGCAAAACACACAGTTGTTTTCAACTCGTCTTCTTGAAATGGCTTCCATGTTTTACTCTGGATGTCTTCAAAAGTGCAATGATGAGTTGAATTTATAATACCTGAAAAGGGTGAGTAAAAATAGCACAAGTATCTTCCAGAGGACGATTAGTAGCGAAATAATATCGTGATAGTAAAAAATGTCTGGATCCTGTCGGAGAAAACAAAAGAAAAACAACAAAACAAATCACAATTATTAAGAAAAGACAAAGAGATATAATATTCACAAGAAAAGTAACGGTTTGATTGACGTCTATGCGTCAGGGACAAGCTCCCATCCAATTTTCTTATAAATTGGCAAACAGGGTCTTTTTGAGTCAGATTCCCGAGACTTAACAGTTGTCTTTCCTTTTGGAATTGTGCATATAACATGCGAATTTCATGATACACACATCCACTGGGATACGTCTCAAGAGTTTTAGATATGTCATCCAAAGACTCCTTACTCAAGCCATCCCTAATGAATTTAATCTTATCTCCGCGGTTATCAGACACCATTCCTAAAGAACGACAACGAGTATCACAAAACATACGAGCACATTTATAACAAACACACATTCTTTTGGCTCTTCGTTTTTTAGCATATGTGCTTTTTCCTAAATCAGGCAGATGTGAAATAAAAGAGTCAGAATACTCACCTGCCAATCGAACATGTGCTTCAATTAACCAACGAATGTCAGTAGGAATACCTTTGATCATCAGTAATCTCATCCGTTCCAAGCGAGCTTTGTAGACTTTCATCAGAGATTTTTGAGGGAGAGAAGGAAATTGCTTGTGAAGATTTGCGAGAGCTTCTTCCATCGTGAAATGACTTTACCTGCAAAAACTAAACACACAAAAATAAAACACACCAGATCACAATATATACACAAATTGCATGGGTTTCCTCTCTGCGAGCGCTAAGTTTAAAGCCATCAGCCAGACATTACTTCTCGATCGTTAAGCTGGATCTGAAAGTGTAACACTTTCTTTTTGTCGCTAAAATGATTCTCCCCAGTAGTGTTTGACACGCTTGTTTTTAACCTTGAAAGTTTTGTTGGAGTCAGGATCATGTATCTTAACGGCTCTATTTGGTAAAACTTTGGTGATCACAAATGGACCTGACCACTGTGATTTTGGCTTCCATGGGAAGAATTTCACCCTTGATTTGTTTAACAGTACCTTCTGCCTTGGTTCTAGTTGTATGCGCACTAACTTCTCATCATGTCTTTTCTTGCCATTTTCTTTGTACAATTTGGCATTCTCAAAAGGCTGATAGTGGAATTCTTCCAATTCGTTGAGTTGGTGGAAATTTTTCTCTTCTGTTGCTTGTAGTGCAAGAATTGGCTCTTTCAGTGCAAAAGACGCTTTATCTTTAGGCTCCACTAGCAATTGACATGCTTTAAGTTTGTCAGTAGAACTTTGTCTTTCATCAGAGTTCTGAATGGTACTGTGTATCACATCAAGTCTGAAACATTCCTCATTCTTTTCATCATTTGGGAAATTCATGGCCTTGAAAACATTGAATGTTACTTCTTGATCCTGTACCATCATGGTTAGTTCTCATTTTTGTACATCAATAATGGTTCGACCTGTAGTCAAGAATGGTCTCCTGAGGATGATTGGCACGTCTGCGTCTTCCTCCATATCAAGGACAATAAAATCTGCTGGGAAAATGAATTTGTCAACCTTGACTAGCACATCCTCAACTACGCCTCTTGGAAATACGAGCGTTCTATCAGCAAGTTGTAGAGAGACTGAGGTGGGCATTGTTTCTCCAATCTCCAATTTCCTGAAAATAAAAAAGGCATCAAGTTATCACTCGCACCTAGATCACACAAAGCCTTACCAAAGTCATGTTCTCCTATGGTGCAAGGAACAGTGAAACTGCCAGGATCTTTCAACTTTGGGGGAAGTTTCCTCGGAATGATAGCGCTGCATTCTTCTGATAATGATGTTGTCTCGTAATCTCCTAATCTCCACTTTCGTGAAAGAATGTCTTTCATGAATTTGGCATAGCTGGGCATTTGTTCCAATGCTTCTGCAAATGGAATGTTGATATGCAGCTTTTTGAAGATCTTCAGGAACCGAGAAAACTGCTTGTCCAATTTGTTATTCTGAAGAGGCTGAGGAAAAGGTGGAGCTGGAATGATCTGTTCTTTTTCCTCCATCTGTTGCTTTGTTTCTTTTGGAACTTCCTTAGCAGCTGTTTTGGCTCCAACATCTTTATTGATTTCAGTACCGCTTTTTAATATGATGGCATGACATTGCTCCTTCCCAATGTTCCTTGGATTTGGCTCTGTGTTGCTAGGAAGGGTACCTGGCGGTCTGTAACTCTTAGCATTGGCTAGTTGTCCCATTTGATTCTCCAGTGCTTTAATAGAAGCAGATTGACTTTGAATCAATGCTGCTTGGGATTGAAACATAGCATCATATCTTGCTTCTTGAGAGTCATGTTTTGCTTCTATCTTTTCAAGTGGATCAACACTTCTGTTATTCCTGGTTCATTTGCCTGCTCCTGGCCTTTGTTCTGTTGCTGGAATTCAGGTGGTGGATAGTTCTGCTGTTGGCCTGAATTGTTGCTCCATGAAAAATTGGGATGATTCCTCCACCCTGGGTTGTAGGTGTTGGAATATGGATTGTTCCCCTGTCTGTTGAAATTGTTGACATAATTCACCGTCTCTTCAAGTTGGTTCGACTTTGGTGCTCCTCCATATGGTGAACTTATGGATCCAGTGGTAAGAGTCTCCATGAATTTGCATATCTGATCTAGCTTGGCGTTGACTGCTGTATTGGCTCAACTTTCATAAATTCCTGCAATTCTTTGGATCATGCTCCTTTCTGTTGGCCACAAGGAATTGTTGTTGGTCATTTCTTCAATTAAGTCTCAGTCTTGATCTTCTCCTTTTTCCATTAAAGCTCATCCAGCAGCAGCATCGATTATGGTTCTCATTATTCCAGAAAGTCTATTATAGAATGTTTGGACTTGAAGCCATTTTGGAATTTCATGGTGAGGACATTTCCGGAGTAAATCTTTGAATCTTTCCCAAGCTTCGCAGAGGGATTCTGAATCTTGTTGTACAAAAGATGTGATGTCATTTCTCAGTTTTGCTGTTCTGGCTGGTGGAAAATACTTTGCAAGGAATTTGGTGGCTAGAGTGTTCCAAGTTGTGATGGAACCTACTGGTAGTGAATGTAGCCAAGCTTTTGCTCTGTCTTTCAAGGAATATGGAAAAACTCGCAGTCTCATTGCTTCTTCTGAGGCTCTATTGTAGAGAAAGTGCCGCAAACTTCCAGGAAGTTACTGATGTGGGCATTAGGATCTTCAGTTGCATTCCCCCCGAACTGAACTGACTGCTGAATCATGTGAATGCATGTTTTGATGTCACACGCATTTGCTGGTAAGGGAGGAAGTATAATACAGGAAATGAGGCCGTCGACCACCGGAATAGTTCTGTCTCGAATGGGTATTGGTGGTGCAACCTCCAATGGTTCAGGTTCCATGTTGATTAAAGCTTATTGGCCTTCTCGCCTTTCCCTTTCTCAACTGTCTGATGGTTCTTTCAATTTTTGGGTCAAGCGGTCAGAGTTCAAAGCTTCTGGTTTGTCTCATGAAGTTTCTGAGAACCTGAAACACAAGAAAACAAAAACAATAAGTAAAGAGAAATTAGATACAAGTAACATATCTAACCCTAAAATTAATAGTGAAAGATAAATAAGTCCCCGGCAACGGCGCCAAAAACTTGACCGGCGTAAACACACACGTATAACGCAAGCGCACGTATCGTTCAAGTAGTATAAAAATATCGATCTCACGAGGACTTAATATCTAATCTATTAATTTTATGAGGTCAAATGATTACTAGTATCTAACAGGTTGTTTGATTGATTTGAAATGGTGACGATTCTAAATTTGAAAACAAGTAAATAAAATTATTCGAAAGTAGGTTTTAAGAAAATTCAATATTAAAAACTATCTAGGGTTGTGATTTCTTCCAATATCATTTAAAAGATGAAGTGGTTATCTTAAAGTTGGGTAATATATTGATTTATTAACCTAGAACACTAAATTATGTGTAGGCCTCTGTCGATGGTCAGACACAAATACCCAGTTTAACCCAATTGAACCATATGTCTATGTCAACCAAATTATCTGGATTCATTAAATTTAAGTTCCAATTATGGCTACCCCCACCCGACAGGTATATGTCTATCCTGTAAGGAAATCTATTAAAGGGTTATTTGTCCTCAAGGAAGATCGTGGGCTATTGAGTCTAAGGCTGAAACCTAAAATCCCTATGTCTAGTTCATTTTAAGTTTACCAGTTCAATTTTTATTAATGGCCAGTTAATGAAAAAGCATTAAGATTAAGACTCATTAAATAAATCTTTATATTACCCAAACTATAATTTAACCCCTTATAAACCGGTGATATTGGAATTCATCACAACCCCAGATATCTAACTTAGTTACGACACATAACTAGGGCTAATAAAAACTTAAAAGTAAAAGACATAAAGTAAAAATGCAGAAAAGTAATTGCAGGAAAGTAAAAGCTGAAAAGTAAATTACAATAAAATAAAATGTTAAGGTAAAAGAAATTACTTTTACTACTACTAATTTAGATATCTCCCATAATATAATATAAAAACTTGTGATAACATTACCAACCAGCCATATAGGCGGTAACCTGATTAAGTCAAATTAAGTCCAACCAGCCATTAAGGTGGTAAAAAGATTTGTCCATGAACCTGCCATATAGGCGGTAAGAAATTTTAATTACCAACCGACCAATCTGGCGGTATCCTTGATTAGTCAGGTTTAAACCAGATTAAAATAAATTACCAACCGACCAATCTGGCAGTATCCTTTTTAAGTCAATATTTTAAATAGTGAATATATTATATTTAAGGGAGATTAAACTAAATAACAATCGTAAAAGAATTACCTTTCACCATAGCTAGGGAAGTTACCTCCTCATGGTGAATAGTAAAAACTGTAAAAAGTAAGAAAGTAAATTACTATTATTACAAAAAGTAATTAAAATTTAATTACAAAACTAAAATAACTAAAAACTAAAAGAAACTAGAGAGATAAACTCCCTCTTTACATCAAATAGATGAGAGAGAGTGGTACAACTGAAACTGGAATTTCGCGCTCTATTTATAGGGGTCAGTAGGGGTCGCGCGTCCCCACGCCCAGCTCGCATCGCGACGCCAGTTATGTCGACGTGGCACGCTCTGGTTCGTCGGTTGCAGATTCTGGATAAGGTGATAAGGTGACACGTGGCAAGGTAGTTGGGGCTCAATTATTGTGACACGTGGCGGCTTCTAATTGGTCGGCTAGATTCTTATCCGCCACATGTCAGATAGGGATAAGAGAGCCAATAATTGATGCTGACCTGGCGGTGACGTGGCGACACGTGGCAAAGTGACTGTCAGCACCGTAGACTTGCGACACGTGGCACTTCCTGATGGGCTGATGATGACGTGGCGGTGAGGTGGCATATTGACTCGGTCAACTGATGATGTGGACGATGACATGGCTGCCAGGTGGAGTGGCACGTGGCGGCACGTGGCGATGGTGACTGTCGGCACCGTAGGATGATGACACGTGTCACGGCGTATGTTAGCAGATCGGCTGTGATGGTGACACGTGGCACGACGCACTTTAGCAAAGTCAAATTTTCTGAGATTCTGATTTGTGGACCCGGCTCACGTTAGCACTGTTCGACCCATGTTAGGCGACGCGACGCCAAAGGATTGCGCGTCGCGACGCGCCCAAATTACCAAAATGCCCTTTTTGCCAATTTTCAATGTTTTGCTCCAAATCACCTCCAGAATGTCCTGAAACTTTATTTATCTACAAAATAACACAAAACACATCAAAATATTCACAAAACTCAAGAAACTATACAAAATATTAGGTTAAATGAGTGGGAAATAGTGATAGATTTACCATTTATCATTGATCTAGATTAAATTTCTGCATTTGATGTAGTGTAAAACCCACATTAGGAATATCCCCGCTTAAATAAGGCATTAAAGTAACTAGTATTAAGAATACTTATTTCTTGGACCGCATTGTCAGTACGGATGCAAATGATTTCTTGATGTTGTAGCTATATTGTGCCAAAGCTGTGTAGTTATAGCTGATGGTAGTTCATTTGCGCCGGTGGAACTTATATGATAAGAGACAAATTCAAGTGAAAGTGGAAATCCTGAACGTGCCAAAGCTGTCAGGACTACATCGGTAGCTTGAGTTTGTCACTGACAAATGAAGCCTTGATACGTCTCCTTGTGAACGTGCCAAAACTGTCATAACAAGAAATGGTCAGGACCAAAATCAGAAGTCACAGTGAGTGTGATTGACAATGAGTTTTCTACCTGTGAATATATGTAGGCGAGAACGTGCCAAAGCTATGAGTCAAAATATATTCATGGGGTCCACTTCTCACTATGGAATTCAATTTAATTATTGGATTCTCGTTTTCCGTTGGGAATTACGGTATTATGTGAAGTAGTGGGAGGCACTGCTGGGTTAAAAAAATCCATAACTAAGACAGATCTCTCTTCTAGTTATTTAAAATATTATTTAATGATTGTTTTGATATTTGATATCAGAACTTGTGATTATTGGATAATTACTTATTCTTTATAAACAGTTGTTACATATTTTAATAAACCTGGTAGTGTCATTGATATAAAGATAAACATTAAGAAAAATATTCGGTTGAGTAAATAACTTAGAACAGTGCTTTATGTGATTTTATCACTTAAGCATTAGATGTTTATTATGTATGGTAAAGGTAGGTCTGATACGAGATCACATCATATATCCTTATACATTTAATTGATATTGTATTTGGGAATGTGATTAAATCTCATTTAACCAATGATCATCATTGGACCACAAATTTATTAAACTAATACATTGGATATATGTAGTTTAATGAATTATAAATTACCTTGCATAGTTTTTTTTTACTTCATGACTTAGTTAATGAATTGGCATGACTTAGTTACGTGTTTTTAAAAAAACACATATTGAACGTCTTGAATGGTTTCGAGAACATTCAATATGTTTCTGATGAAACACGGATAGAATATTTTGAATGGTTCAAACATATTCGATTTGAAGTTTTGAAAACTATATCTTTAAAATTCATCATGAGTCTTTGAATTGTTCAAAGATGTTTGATATGATCAAACATATGAATTTATGGCAATTAGTTCTAAGGTTATTCAATGAATATGATTCTTACTCAATATTATTCTTCTACGATTCCATTGTGATAGAATTGGTCAGTGGGAGAAATCAAATCTTATATGATTTGATTCGTTTGATATTGAGTGTTATCGAATTAGTTTCAATACTCTTGGGGATATGCTCCAGTAACACTAATTCATCCTTTTAATTAATGTTTCATTAGTTTCTACAGTTATATATATGATATGTGTAAGTAGAAAATTCGAATCTTGAAAAGGTTTGAGATTTGAATATTTCTTTTGTGTAATGTATATATAATTGAAAAGTACTTGCGCCTCGTAGGTACAAGTAAAAGTTATAATTTGTTCTATTTAATAGAATATTATATTATATTCGATAGAATATCTTTTCTACGATCCCGAGTAATAAAATTATTTTATTAATGGGTGTGTAACATCAGATGTTAACCATTGTAGAAAAGACTTGACTTATTGAAGTCAAATGTGAGAATGATAAACTATAAATGGAACTACATAATTAATAAGATGAAAATGCCCTTAGACAGCTTCCATATAAGTCCAATAGGATGTCAGAATCATTTGCGGAGTATTTGATACTTGATGGTTCTGTTGTTTTCTTATCGAAGAAAATTATCCTATAATTTATAGTGGGAGTGATATTTGATATCGATTTCGGAAGTTAGCATTAAACCATAGATTTAAGATTGTTCATAGCTTACTACGACCAAGTTTTAAACTTGATTTAGCTTTCGTTATGAATCATTCATAAAATGTGAAAATAGTTTGCGCAGCAAAAGCAAAGTGAAATTATTAAAGGTTTGACATTTATAGTATGGCAGTGAGAAAAGTTATACTCAGTAATCCATTGTAGATTCTAAGGAAAATTGTCTCTAGTCACACTAATTGAACAATTAAAGATCTGTTGGTTAATGTTGATATTAAACTATTTATTTTAGCTAGGAATGCAAAGTGGCGTTCTTGAATGGTTTCTTCGGAGAAGAGATTCATTGTGATCTCTTTGTTTGAAGAGTTCATTCTAGAATGGCCCTAGAGTTTGTATTCTTCTAAGATCACAGTTTGATATACTGGCTTATAGAGCTTATTGTAGACTCAGATGAACTTTTTAATAAAAACTATGTTCTTTAATTTTGATATCAGTTAGATTGTCTGAATCTGTCAAAGCATAGAGAATACATAAGTGATAGTAGGGTGATCGGAGAAATCACGAACGTTACGCAAACACATGTATCGCTCAAGTAATATAAAAATATCGATCCCACGAGGACTTAATTTCTATTGTTGTTATTAATTATTGATTCAATTTATTTACAGGTATCTACTTAGAAGAGAATGGAATGATTACTGATTGGTTGGTTGAATGTGGATTTACTAAATAAATAAATAAAAACACAAAAGAAAATACTGAGGAAAATAAACAAAAGACACAAACATCTAGGGTTGTGATTCCACACAATATTATTCTAATGATGAATTGATTCTCTTAACATGGAACACAAAGATATGCAAAAGTCTTTATCGATGGTCAGATGCAAACACCCAAAATAACCCAATTAATCATATGTATATGTTAACCAAGTTACCTGAATTCATTAAGTTCAAGTTCCAATTGTGGCTACCCCCGCCTGACAGGTATATGTCTATACTGGAAGGAAATCTACCTAAGGATCATCTGCCCTAAAGTGAGATCGTGAGCTATTGAATCTAAGGCTGAAACCTAAAAACCCTTCGTCAAGTTCATTTTAAGTTTACCATATCAATCTTATTGGTGATCAGGCAACAAGAAGCATTAAGCTTAAGATTCAAAAAATAAACCAAAGCATTAAACAAAATATAATTAAATCAATTATTAAGCATGTGAATATTGTATTTCATCACTTCCCTATAATAAAAATAAAATTTTGGGGTTAAGGGATCCACATTTACTATTTCTAATTTAGAAATCTTCTTTATTATAATATACAATTTTGCATGATATTACCAACCGACCATATAGGCTGCATTATTGGCTGACGTAATGATGACATGGTGATGATGAACATGCTGACGTGGCGATGACGAGTGTCGGTAGCTCAATAATTGTAGTATATCGTGACGCAAAATTCCAATTTTGCCTTTTTATTCCATTTTTCGCTGTTTTATCCCTGATTTGATTACATTGAGTCCCGAAACCTTATTTATTTGCAAAATAGTACAAAAGACATCAAAACATTCATAAAACTCGAGAAAACATACAAAAGATTAAGTAAAATGGGTGGTAAATAGTAATATATTTTCCGCTCATCACACCCCCAAACCAAACATTTTGCTAGTCCTCGAGCAAAACAACAAAATAAAATGCAATAAATAACTTTAAAATTAACTAAGCCACTTTTGTAGGAATCACGATTGCATTTAACGTATGCAACAAGCCTTTAAACCCTTAGGTGTCCCTAGTGGACGAGTTGTAGTCTTGTGAGGGCTTACAGTGACGATACCCACAAAAGTCAATCAAATGCACACAAAAGCAAAAAGACAAAAAAAAAAAGAAATAAATGGAAATAATAACTATATATACAATGTCCTCAGAGAATGTCTAGCAACAAAGTTAAAGGAACCTTCAAAATGCAAACTACAACTAAAATCCTTTCCTTTGAACAAAGTATCTAAATCAGACTCTGAGTGTGTGTGTGAATAGCTCTGCAAACAGCATCGATTCTAAGTTATTAACTAGGTGATTTTGTCTCAATTTTTAGTAGTTAATGGGTCAAACCAACCTGACTATCTAAAATTATTTTGTCTACTACAATATGCGCAAAGTGAGGTATGTGATTTTTTTTTGTAACATCTTTAATCCATGTAGCGAGCTTTAGGCTATTGACTAATAAATCAGTCGGCTTTAGGGCACTAGGTGTTAAAACTGTTAGTGTCTTAGACATGTCACGAGATCTCTAAGCGTGATTATTGTGTGAATATTACAAGATAAGATGCGGAAATTACTTACATTGCTCGGTAGAGAAGTTCGAAATTTCTCCTCGGATTTTTAAAGCTCCAAGCTCTTCTTTTGAGTTTCAAACTCTTGGATGAGTTTCCCTATCACCTTCTTTTGACTCCCTATATGCTAGCAAGTTGAAATTTTGTAACAAAAATTCCATGGAGAGAAGAGAGGCTCACAATTTTTTGGCTTAGAAGAGAGAAGATGAATAGTTGTTTGTGTTTTCCAAAACATGTTTTAAAAGTTGTGTAAAGTTGACAAAATGATGTCTTTAAATGCCAACCACTTCCATCACTAATATTGACTAGTGATGTAAGTGAAGTAGGTCCCACCACTTTCAAATTTAAAATTTGATTGGCTTACACAACACACTTTGGGCCCGGTTTCGTTTAATCCGATTAAATGAATTTTCCATCGCTAAATAATTAAATCCAATTTAATTAAATAATTATGCCTCGCAAAATTATTACGAAAGTCGCTCGTAAATTAATTCCAAATTAATTCGTTCGCTTGAATTAAAATCCAATTTTAATTCCGTATTGAAATCCAATTTCAATTAATATATCTGATATATTATTTTAGCCCAATTAAATAAATTAAATAGAAAAATCCAATTTAACTATTAAATTTATTTTACTGATTAATTCCAAATTAATCGCGTTCTCTCTTCTTCACGAATTAATCTCAGATTAATTCATGACGCAATTAATCCCAGATTAATTTTCTCTCTGATAATTAATCCCAGATTAATTCTTACCGTAATTAATCCCAGATTAATTTTCTCTCTCATAATTAATCCCAGATTAATTCTGTTCGAGTCAAATGTCACCGGTGAATCTTTGGGAAGCGACCCAAGAGATCCATGTATATGTTGGCGGTAAATACGGTCATCGGACTATCCGAACACGTGCGTACCCGGTACCATGTTCTTACTGATTTACAAGACATGGTTGGCTTCTACCAAAGCACCATGCTTACCCAATTCTCCAGAAATATATTCAACATGGAATATATATAATCTGTATCAGGCATAGTATACTATGTATTGCGTATTACGATCCAGTATCAGATGTCACATGCTAGGCCTGGGGCTGGAATTGTGTCTGCCCCGTACGAAGCATATATCAGATCACTAGCAACTAGTCTATGTAATCGGATAATCATGACCTAGTCATATTATCCCGATAGCTGCAACATTTAAGAGTACTAGTTTTGTATCCCTGCGTGATCATCATCTCCATATGACTGAAGTGATACTTCCATCTTGACATCACATCCAATACACTACGATTCTCAGTATACCTAGAAGAGGCGTACACAGAACCTGTTAAAGCTCCGGATGACCAAAACCAAAGTATACTGATTGTCGCAAGTATTAGCGATGCAAGTCTCAGGTTAAGACCACATACACATACCCTGATTCGGATTCCCATAGACACATAGTCATACTACCAATGATGGGTCTTTCCAGAGCGAAGCTGTTCCCGGTCCAACGGCTAACAAAACAACCTTCTATCACACTTGCATAAGTATCCAATACTTAAATATATGAGAACTATGTCGTTAAGCTTTTGTAACGCGCACAAGTATAATACTAGCCTATTCCGCATTATCGATGTCCAGTCTCGATAATACTACGACTATGGATATTTAATGATTAAACCTTTTGTGAATTAATAATGTCTCATATCTTATTAATCTGGTACTAATCATATGGACTCTTATTATTTATATATCTAAGTAATCCTATTACAAAATGATAAAAGAGCAATTTCCCTTGTCACATAGTTAATTTATACAAAAACACCATGTCTTTTACAAATAGTGATGCTATGGGTCATAATTTTCCAACAAAAATACCCATATGGACTTAATTACTCGGATCTCAGATGTTAAAAGTTCTACCGTTTGACACGAACAATCACTGTTTACTGAGGCAAGACGCCCGGTTACTAAATAATAACTTTTTATTGAAATTTTCATCATACCGCACATTATAAATAAATAATTAGACTTATATATATATATATGAGTTTTTTTTTTTGAATAAAAGCAAGCAAAAATTAAAACATGCAAGACACAATACATGTAGGGAATAAAAATATGCAAGAACGAAAAAAAAATGACGGAGAAAAAAAATAAACATAAAAAACCTCACCTCTAAACCTAAACCTAACATTGTCCCTAATGCGTCACAAAACAAAAGAAAGATAAAGGAATAATGCTACCATGTTTTTTCAATCCTCAGTTTCCTCGTCCTCTTCGCTGTTGCACCTGGATAGGCTAGAATCTGATCATCACTCAATCCTTGATGATATGCCATTTGCTGAAGCAGTTGAGCAATGTAGTCGACCCGAGATTCCAACCGATCTACTCGTTGTGATATGTAGCGAGATCGTGATGGTCTTCGCGCTGGTTGAGGTTGTTACTATGGCTGAACATGTGCTGATGAGGATGACCTGGCATGAGCATGCCTCTCTGCTTGGAGTTGTTGAATGATACGAATGGTCAATGCAGTTGTGGGATGCATCGATTCTTCCCTAAGGTCAATGGGCACCTTGGCCTGTGTGCATAGCTTTGTAACTAAGCTGTAGTACAGCAGGCCAGTTTGTGTAGAACTTACTGCTCAAGCTATATTGGTCGATATCAGCCCACCGACATCAATGGTATGGCCCTCCACTGGACAGTATAATATGATCATTCGTTCTTTAGTTACATTTGTAATATGGGTGTCTGGAAGCAATGTTCAGGTCAGGAAATGAAACCAAACCCTGGCATCAGGCTTAAGATATCTAGAACTCATCTTTAAATATTCCCCGCTACTATTCATATTCTATGTAGCATTAGGGACGCAAAGTGTTTCTGTGAGATGAGTCCTATCTAAATTCTCTCTGGCTGTCGTATACTCATCTTCCTCCATATCCGGCAACCCATAATACCTATTGATAGTGGTCCTATCGAACGTTACCTGTTGACCTCGTACTAACACCTGGTACGCCTGATGCTCGTAAGCATTGGCGTAGAACTCACGGACAACATGTACACAGGCAGGGTGAGGCTACTGGCAAAGCTTATGTCAGTGTCTGGTGGCGATGATTATATCAATCTGGGGGAACTGTCCGAGGTTAATCTCAAAACTTTGTTTCATCGAAACTCGATCCGACTGCTGCTGAGGTTCTCATTCTTTTAGGGGCCATTTTCAATTTTTCAGCAAAATTTCCCCCAAATTTTCAAGATTTCCTAACACTAACACTTCACAATTTCACAAAATCACCTTCTCCCCATCAACAAATTTATCAATAACCAAAGCCACAAACACATGCCTAAAACTTCAAAACTGTAACAGCAAAAATCGCTCCTCTTTTTTTTTCGCACAACTAAAAAATGGAGATTTAAGGAAAAAATATACCCAAATCGCGAGCTTGAGTCCCAAATCCGAGTGGTTCACGCACTAATGGAAGATTGGTGAGTTGGGGAAGTGATTTGGTGAGATTTTCGTCCTCAAATTCGAACTTGAAACATGAAATGGAGGGTTGGGTTTTGTTTGGGAAGTAAGTTTATGGGTTTTAATGAGTTTGGTTGAAGGATTTGGCGAGTTGAAGGTCTGATTTGTGGAGAGATTTGAAAGAAAATGAAGAAAAATTAAGATGATAAGTGAATAAGATGACAGGCGACTTCTGTTTTGTGGCCTGGAACCGCGTTCGCATCGCGACGTGCAGTGTGTTCGGCGTCACGACACGGCGCCCTAAAAATTGAGGGTTACGTGTTAGGTCAGTGTGTCGCGACACGCTGGGTTTTTCGTGTTGCGACACAGAGTTTTTTTTTTGGCAAAATGCGAACCTTTAAAACATATCCATTTAAATATATCTCAAGAGTTGATTCATTATTCTGCCATCTCTGATGAATTGAATTTTTATCTTCTCGATTTTTTCAAACTTTATTCCGTGATAACCCTGTTTTCACTGGTTTACATTGTTGGGGTTTTGGTGCGGGCGCAGCGGAAGCTTGCGGTTCGGGTGAAATCGTAATTTTAAAACTTTTTAAATTACCGAATGAATTATTCAATATCCAATATGAATAATTTATTCATATTTCACCTAAATATATTTATCCGATATCAAATAACGACATAAATAGTTAAGAAACATCGCGAAACTTTTACGAAAATCGTTTTTCCGCAAAATGGCATAAAACACGTTTTTGACCGAACCGACTACCCAATGCACTTGAGGGCTTCCTAGGTCAGACCCAATAGTACTAGGGCAGTTCATGGGCTGCCCGAACAGTGACCAAATCATTGTTTGGGCAGCCGTCACCCTGTTGGCTCAAAAATCACCTGGTAACGCCGTTTTTCGCTGTTTTCGCATATTTCAACTCTGAAACAGTTTTCGGAAATTGTTCCAATACCCAAAACACACCCAATATATTTATATGACATAACTTTCATCACCATAAACCCAGTTTTCTAGATCTGATCCAAAAGCCAAAAATATCAATATTTCATGCTTTAATCCAATTTTCTTAATATTAATCACAACACCAATCCAAGCCACCACCAATGAAGCACCCAAGAATAATTCTAGGTATTACAAGAGTGGTCATAACACTCTAAAATGGAAACAAGTCATCAAATGGTAAAATTGAACTAATATTACACTAATATTATCCAATCTAACTTCACACATGCATCTAGCATCCAAATCCATCCTCCAAATCAAAAAGCCCCAAATCTAAGAAAGAAAGTAAACCCTAGAACAATTCTAGATACTCAAGAACAAGAAACAAACTTTCTAAGCTTAAGAATATTAAAGATTAGCTCAAAATCTTCAAATCTCCTTAAGCTTTCTTCTTGATTTATTCACTTTTTCTCAATTTTTTCTCAAAAACAATTTTGGAATCTGTCTAAAAATGGTGGAAACTTGGCCAAGACAAGCTTAATGAAAGAGAAAATAATTTTTCCCTTTAAATATGCACATGGCCGAAATTTAGGGGTGAGGGGCATTTCTATCATTTAAAATATAAAAAAATCGAATAAGCTTTTAAGTTGTCAAATTCAATTTGATAACTTCAAACTTAAATGAATATGCCACTTGTTACCAACAATAATTAAACATTTTTCATAACAATTATGAAAAAAGAATATCATTTAATTATTCAAATATTTAACATTTAAATATCTAAATAATTAATTAATTTAATTATTATTATATATGTATTTTTATTTACATTAAATAAAAAATACATATATTAATCTCATGTGTCAAAGTCTCATTTGACAATTAATTAATATGTATCAAATCAAATTTTATATCAAATACAAATACACATTAATTATTAATTGACCAAAATTCTCTAAAGCATGTGTTTTCGTTTAACCGTTTAAATGATTCGAATTAACTCATTTAATTCGGTGAAGTATTATGAATAATCTGTATTATTCATAAAGCGTTGCCCAAGTGCTCAACGAGTACACTTCATATTGTGGGACTCTCTAAGTTTAGGTTTATCCGTCACGAAATCCAATTTTGTGTCCATAATTCACCCACTCATGAATTATGACGACCACAGATAATCTCGCTAAACTATGCAAGTCGAGGTCATTGCATACGTATAATCCTTCTGTCACAGGCTATCCATATTATACCTGGGATATAGATAAGAACGTCAAATCCTTATGGTATAATATAGTCGACTTTCAAATTTATGATGGATTATATCTTGATACGCACTGGATATCATGAGCATCAGTCCACACCCAACAAACATGCGGAGGTCTGATCTTAATAGATCGGTGACGTGACTGCCATCAAAGTGTGGAGGATAACTCATATATCCATTTTGGTATCTCAAGTCGAATGATCACTATGCTTGCTCAACTCGAGAAGATTCCTATTGACGTTCGTGTACCATCTATTAGGAAATCTTCAGTGAGTCGTTAAGTGTTTATCAAATAAACACCTACATGTCTATACGAGTCTCCCGAGACTCATGGTTCATTGGGATAAACCATCAGACCAAGTCACGATATACGACATGTACTGGTCTCAGCGGATTTTATTAACCGACCCGTGTTAGTAAATCTTGACTAGGAACTTTATTTAAGGATATACAGCTTATAGTGACGCTTCCCAATGTCAATTACAAACTACATTGTAACTGCGCACTACATTGTAAATCCTATGGTCTTTGTCTAATATACACGTATCACTAAATCATATTTAGTTTCAATCTAATCATAATTATATATCTAATCGTAATTAGATCGAATATGTATATAAAAGACAAGAGGTGCTACCATTAAATAAGTAATATTATGGAAAAAGGAATTATTCGTATTCATAAATCGGACATAAATACGATCCGGATTAGCACTCTGAGCACCAACCCGAACATGTTTTCCCTTAAGTGCTCTGTCTGTGTTTTTCCCTGCAAAAATAACACACAAAATTAAAATTTCTACAACATGTATACACAAAATATAAAAAAGTAGAAATTTAAATAAAAATAAAAAATTTGCATGGGTTGCCTCCCTGCTAGCGCTAAATTTTTCGTCTTCAGCCAGACGTGACTGAAGTCTATCCGTCAATAAGGCTTCAATGTGGTTTTGGATGTTCGATTAAATACAATCTCATGTGCGTTGCTTTTGAAGGGTCTCTTCCAACGATAAAGTGGCAAAAAGAATTTTATCTCATTCAATGTTTGTGCCACATTCTTAAACTTTTTCGCTCTAGTGGTTTCTGAAAAGAAAGAAAGAAAATCATGAAGTCTAGTATGTTGCTTGACTTTGAATGAGAGTTTCATTCTGTTAAGCTTCTGGGCGATGTCTTTGAATTGTACTCCCCAATACAGTGATGTTTCTCCTGAATGCATGACATATTCAATATGGTCAGACATTTGCTCCTCCATTTGTTTTGCATCTTGCTCCAATTTTTCTTCATAAATGTATTTTGGCTTTTCCTCCTTCAGCTTTTCCTCAAACATCTATGAGATGAATGCTCCAAGATATTCATTTTGAGGATGCAGAGTTTCATCCTCAATTATTGGTGTAGTTAGTACATACAGCTCTGCTACTTGTTCCTCCTCAAAGTCCGATGTATAATCAAGATCAAATTGAGATTCTGCTTGTTCGGACTCTTGAACTGATACCTCTACCTCAGCCTCCTCACTTGTTAAGGTGTCATCATGAAACTCTTGGTATTCGAAGGCTTCATCAGTGTTATTTTAATTTTCTCCGTGAGGTATGTAGTTCTGGTGGTTGATTATTCGTCTCAATTCATTTACCAGCCTCTATAAGGTATTTATTTGACTCAAAAATGTTAAATCATGTTTAGTTTCTCGTTTCTCGAGCCTTTTTATCAACTGTCTTCCCACTGATGGTTCTGGTCCTTGAAGATCGTAGGTTGATGGTGGATAAGATGGAAAATATGGTTCAGTGAAATATGCTGGTTCATTAAATGAAGGATTCTGATAGTTCTGCCACCCTGAATTGTAGTTGTACGTGCAATGATTGTTGTGGTGGTTACCATTACATATCTCACATCTCAGAATTCGTTGAGCAAATGTTGTGTTATTTCTCTCTGACATCCATGGATAGTTGTTGGGTTGGACAACGGGCCTCAGAAAACTGGACAGTTGCTCCCTGATTTGGGGTGTATCTTCACCTCGTAAAGTTCGTAATTCTTTTATCGCCCAATAAGGATCCATTTCAACCACCTGAAAATAAAAGGAAGAAATAAAAATTACAGATAAAAATAAATAAAATTATATACAAGTAAATTAGATAGCTTCAAAATTAAAAACGTAAGCAAAATAAGTCCCCGGCAACGGCGTCAAAAACTTAATCGGTGAAATCACACATGTTACGCAAGCGCACGTATCGCTCAAATAGTATAAAAATATCAATCTCACGAGGACTTAATTTCTATTGTTTTTATTAATTATTGATTCTATTTATTTACAAGTATCTAATTAGGGGAGAAATGAATGATTGCTGATCGGTTGGTTGAATGTGGATTTACTAAATAAATAAATAAATAAAAACACAAAATAAAATACTAAGGAAAATAAACAAAAGACACAAACATCTAGGGTTGTGATTCCACACAATATTATTCTAATGATGAATTGATTCTCTTATATATATATATATATATAATAAATCAGTTTGTTAACCTGAAACACGAAGATATGCAAAAGCCTATGTCGATGGTCAGATGCAAACACCTAAAATAACCCAATTAATCATATGTCAATGTTAAGTAAGTCACCTGAATTTATTAAGTTCAAGTTCCAATTGTGGTTACCCTCGCCCGACAGGTATATGTCTATCCTGGAAAGAAATCTACCTAAAGATCATCTGCCCCAAGGTGAGATCGTGAGCTATTGAATCTAAGGCTAAACCTAAAATCTCTTCGTCAAGTTCATTTTAAGTTTACCACATCAATCTTATTGGTGATCAGGCAACAAGAAGCATTAAGCTTAAGATTCAATAAACAAACCAAAACATTAAACAAAATATAATTAAATCAATTATTAAGCATGTGAATATTGTGTTTCATCACTCCCCTAGAATAAAAATAAAGTATTGGGGTTAGAGGATCCACCTTTACTATTTCTAATTTAGAATTCTCCCTTATTATAATATATAAATTTACATGATATTACCAACTGACCATATAGGCGGTATCCCGATTTAGTCATATTATAATTAATTCCAATAGACCATAAATGTAGTATCCAATTTAGTCAGGTTAAAATCAATTTTAATTAAGTCCAACCGACCATAAATGCGGTATCCAATTAAGTTAGGTTTTAAGATAATTTATATATTATAATTTAAGGGAGATTAATATAGATTATAATAATAATAGCTTCACCATTCCCCCAGCGGAAATTTAACTACTAAACATAAAATAAATGTAAAGAAAATAAACTACTACCATTACTAGAAATAAATATACATAATTTAAATTAAAAAAATTAAACAAACAAGATACAGTCCTTGGATCCTTATTATAACCTTATGGAAAGTATGAAAATTTGAAATGAATTCGGCCTCAATTTATAGGCAAAATTTGGCTTGCGCGTCACGACGCGCCGTTGATCCTTGACACGTGTACGCACTTTTACTAAGATGATGACACGTGGCTTTCGGCAGAATTATTGGCTCGGCATTACGACTCGTGAAGTTGTGCGCGTCGCGGCAGAGTGAATTGTTATGCTGACGTCATGATGACATAAGTGATGACGTGTCATGAAGCTGAATTATTGGATGATGTCATGATGACATGATGATGACGCACGTGCTGACTTGGAGATGATGTGGCGATGACGAGTGTTGGAAGCTCAATAATTGCAGCGCGTCACGACGTGAAATTCCAATTTTGCCATTTTGTTCCAATCCCTGATTTGATTCCAGTGAGTCTTGAAACTTTATTTATCTGTAAAATAATACAAAACACATCAAAACATTCATAAAACTCAAGAAACCATACAAAATATTAGGTAAATGGGGCGGTAAATATTGATATATTTTCCGCTTATCATAGGGTTAATGGGAGCTTACAGATTTCTTTGTAGTGTTATATATCATAAAGACATTATCATTATTAATGTAATAATGAGATGTTTTTTTGAGGTAAAAGGTTTACTTAAGTCTGCTTATCTCCATGAAAGCAGTGGGAGTGGCCTCTATCAAATTTTATTAAAAGTTTTATTTATAATATAAAACTAAGAGACTTGTGAATACTCTCATTAATCATGCATTAAATATGATCTAATAAATGACACAACAAGACTATCTGTGTGACAGTTAGTATAACTGTTTGACAGTTAATGTCTCTTATATATAATATTCATCTTTCGTAAAGGATGATTCCTTTGTTGAAAGAGAAATTGATTAGAATATCTAGTCAATCTTTGCATCATAGGATGATTGCATAATGAATATTATATTATATGTGATTAAAGATATCAATTTAATCGTAATTGTTACGAGCTATTTTGATACCCTATAGACCATAGGATGGGTCTTGAAACATGTTTTTGTTATCTTTGAGATATTAAGAACGAGTTTCTTATTCATGGAGAATAAAGTCTGCAACCATTAGGATCAGATTAGTTTTGAGTCTAATTATGACGATAAACAGTCTACGTCATATAGAGTCGGAAAAGATGCAGTGGGAGTGTCACATATGATTCTACTGTGTTAATGGAATTAGTTGTAACTTATGAAGTTGCATAGTGACCTTATAGATTAGAAGTTTTGATATTAGTGTTCTGTTTGCGGTTGTCTGCATAGTATTTTATATTTGATCCATAAATACTTGGACAACTCAGTAGCTATAGCAAAATATTGATATTGCATCTGAGTCATATTTATGTATAACTTAGGTTCTACAAAATATGAATGATGTTGGCCAAGGGAAACATTTGTGATTTTTGGACAAATTCAATATGTTATAGCGGACCTACTTGTTGTAGCCTACCTCTTAAGTGCTAGGTGAGCTCTTAAGGGTCATGCATATGTGATACATATTTAGATGTGTATAAGATACCGTGGATTGGCACTAGAGCAAATGGGAGAAATTATTAGGGTTTGTGCTCGAAGCGCCAATCCATATCATATTTATGATCGGTTCATGAATACGAATAATTTATTTTCATAATACTACATATTAGTTAGTAGCACCTCTTGTCTCTTATATATATATTCGATCTAATTTGATTTGATTGAAATTAAATCTAGTTTAGTGATATAAATATATATATATATATATATATATTGAACAAAGACCCGAAAATTTACAACGTAGTACGCAGTTACAACGTATGTTGTAATTGACATTGGGAAGCATCACTATAAGTTGTATATTCTCAAATAAAATTCCTGGTCAAGATTTACTGACACAGGTCGGTTAGTAAAATCCGTCAAGACTAGTACATGTCGTATATCGGAACTTGGTCCGATGATTTATCCCAATGAACCATGAGTCTCAGGAGACTCGTATAGACATATAGGTGTTTATTCGATAAACACTGAACGACTCACCAAATATTTCCTAATATATGGTACACCAACGTCAATAGGAATCTTTTCAAGTCGAGTAGCATAGTGGTCCTCATACTTGAGATACCACGGTGGATATATGAGTTATCCTCCACACTTTGATGACAGTCACGTCACCGACCGTTTTAGGTCAGACCTCCGACTGTTCTTTGGGTGTGGACTGATGCTGATGGTATCCTATGTGTATCAAGATAGCATATGTCGGTCCTGTGTACAGGGCATAGGTATCCTGCACATGTTTACGATCAGTTAAATCCATGGCCGGGGTACACTGCGGAAGTGAGTTCCGAGTGTTATTTATAGATCGTAAATTTGTAAGTCGACTATTTTATACCATAGGGATTTGACATTCTCATCTATATTCCGGTATAATATGGATAGCCTGTGACGGATGGATTATACGTATGTGATGATATCGACTTGCATGGTTCAGCGAGATTATTTGTGGTCGTCATAATTTTTTAGTAGGTAGATTATTGACATATAATTGGATTCTGTGACGAATAAACTTGAACTTAGTGAGTCCCACAATATGAAGTGTACTTATTGAGCACTTGGGCAACGCATTTTGAATAATACTGATTATTCATAATATCTTATCGAATTAAATTAGTTAATTCGAATCGTTTAATCGGTAAACAAAATTACACATGCTGAGATTATTTTAATGTATATTTATATTTGATACATAATTAGATTAGATACATATTAATTGGTAAATTTTTTGATGACACATGTAAATTAAATAATAATTGTTTGACTTTTATTATTTGATTTAAATGTGTAAAAGTTATACTATTATTTAAAGTATATTAAAAGTAATATATGATAAATATTGTGTCATGTGTCATGGCCATTTACCAAGTCTTTATTAAAATTGTTTTAATTATTGACTTTTAAAAACCCACATCCAAGCCATTTTTGCTTTAAGAGAAGAAAATTGGTTTCTTACATTTGGTGGGTGGTTGACTTCAAATTTCTAGCCCTCCTCCAACGTGAAAACATCCCCAAGAATATCCAAGGGATTTTTGAGAAGAAAATAAGCAAGAACAAAGGAAATTGAAGGGATTTTGAGATTAAAGGTAATCTTTAATATTCTTTAAGGAAGAAATTTGTTTCTTTTGTTGTTCTTGTTGTTTACATATGATGTAGAGTTAACTTTCAACTCAAAAATTTGGGGTTTTTGAGTTTTGATTGTTTGATTAAGTGGTTAGATGCATGTGTAAATATACATTGAACTAGATTAAGGTAGTTTAGGTTCAATTTGTTGTTGGACAACTTAGTTGTCATGCTAGAGTATAATGATCACTCTTATTATGCCTAGAATTGTTCTAGAGTTTTTCATGTGTGGTGGCTTTGAATGAGTGTTAGATTAATTAGATTAATAGTGATAAAATTGGATTTAAATATGAAAAATGGATTGTTTTTCTGCCCAGATCAGATCTGGAAAATTTTGATTGTTGTTGATGAAAAATATGTCATTTGGATGTGTTGGATGTGTATTGGGAGTTAGGATAATTTTCGGAAATTGTTTCAGAGTGAAAATAAGTGAAAATGGTGAAAAACAGCGTTACTGGGTGAGTTTTCGGGCTTACCGGGTGACGACTGTCTAAACAGTGAATTGGTCACTGTTTGGAAAGCCCATGAACTGCCCAAATACCATTGGGGCTGACCTGGGCAGCCTCTGTGTGGTCTCGGTTGGTCAGTTCGACTAAAACATGTTTTATGCTATTTTGCGGAAAATCGTTTCCGTGAAAGTTTCCTAATGTTTTCATAATTAATTATGTCGTTATATGATATCGAATAATATGTTTAGGTGAAATATGAATAAGTTATGGATATATGATATCGAATAATTTATTCGGTAACTTTAAAAGTTTTAAGATTACGTTTTCGTCTGAACCGCTATCCATGGCAAAAAAGCCCGGGCCCGGGCCGGCTCAAGGTGAAAAAAGCCCGGGCCGGGCTTCAAAATGAGGGCCGGGCACGGGCCCGGGCCTGGGCCGGGCTCAGCACAAAAAGCCCAGGCCCGGCCCGGCCCTGGCTTAAAATAAATAATTAAATATTTTTAATTATAATATATATATATATATATTTATAATAAATTTTTTATTTTTATAATTTTTTATAATAAAAAATTCGGGCCCGGGCCTAAAATAAATAATTAAATATTTTTAATTATAAAATATATATATTTATATAATAAATTTTTTATTTTTATAATAAAAAAATCGGGCCCGGGCCAAGCCCGAGTCCAACCGGGCCGGCTTTTCCCGGGCTCGGGCCGGGCTTATCAAAGCCCTGCCCGAGCCTGGCCTGTTGCCATCCCTACGAACCGCGCTTCCGCTGTGCATGACCCTAACACCAAAATCATTGAAAACATACATGTGGAGCTCTAGTTATGGCCAAAATATTGAGGGCTATTCATGAAAGCGGATAAATAAAAAATAGTACTGAAAGTTCGGAAAAATTATTCTGAATTTCCGGGAAGGGTTACATGGATTTCAAATCCATTAATATATGATTATATGCATAATAACATGTTGTGCATTAACAAAATGAGCATAATAGACATGTCATGATAACCGGGGTGTTACAGGGGTATACTGCGGAAATAAATTTCGAGTGTTATTGATATATCACAGTTATACTAATCGACAATAGAAGAATTGACGTTATCATATATGTCTCTGGTACAATATAGATAGCCTATGACAGAAGGATTATACGTATGCGAAGAGCTTGACTTGTATAGTTCATCAAGATTGTTTCGTGGTCGTCATAATTCATGAGTTGATAAATTATAGATACGGAATTGAATTCCGTGACGGATTTACCTGAGTTTAGAGAATCTTACAATATAAAACATACTCGTAAAGTACTATGAAAACTCACTATGAATCAACATATTATTCATAATAATGTTTTGGATTAAGCTAGTTAATTCGAATTGTTTAACTGTTAATCGAAAATACACATGATATTGGTATTTTTGGTCATTTTAATATTTTTATTGTATATTTGTATTTGATACAAGATTTGATCTAGATACACATTAATCAATGGATTAGATTGTGACACATGCATGTAAAGTTTATCATTTAATGTAAATGACAAGCTTGAATATTTGATAAACATCTGTAAAGTGAAATAATATTAAGTATTAAATTGTGCCATGTGTACATTTTAATAATAAAAAATATTGAAGATACAATTTACATGACAAGTGTAAAGTTTATTTAATGGATATTATATATGATATAATATGTATCAAATATATATTTGCCAAGTGTAAAGTATATTATATATATTTATTATATTAGATATAACAGAATATATATAATTGTTTGTCATAATTTAGAAGCTTATGGAATAAGCTTAAATTTCATGTAAAATGACCATTTTACCCTCCCTAATAAATATAACACATATGGCATTAGATTTTTGCTTATAATATACATGATTTTATAAAAACAAAATAATGACCCTTTTGCGCTCATCAAAAAAGTCGGTCATTGTCTTATTATTTAAGCTTGAAATTTTGTTTCTTGACTTTCTTTTAAGCTTCCAGATCATTAGAACAATAATTGAGATAGTAAGGAAGAGAAGCAAAGTTAAAGGCAAAGGAAAGTCAACTGAAGTATGACTTCAGTTCACCCAACTTTGATTAAAAATTTGGTATGGTTCACCGAACTATGGAGATCGGTTAACAAAATCTATTTTCCCGATACTTCTGCTGCACACACCCCAACAAAATTAACCCTCCAACACTTCGAAGTAATTTTCGATCTATATTGGAATTTTGTATTTTTGGGTTTTTTATATTTGTGTAGGTACATGGGACGTTGTAGCGACAGACATATGATTTGTGGGACTTTACCTAGTAGATCTGAAAATGGAAGAAGAACATTTTATAGATTTATGGGGTGTTGATTTGTAATGAATTTGTTTTGTTGTAATAGTCCTATGATTTTCTTTGTGTACTATGTTATTCCATTTTTTATCTTAAGATTTGTATTCACCAACTCCAATCGAGAGGTTAGAATCAAGCCGAATCCGTAATTCCTCTAGGGCAACAATAGATTTTGGTGTGAATGGATATGAAGAATACACGGTACATAAAGTTTATGTTAATATGATATGTCATGACTAATTTGAATATTAGGTTTTTTTTTCCCAAATATTATTATCGAGTTATATGACTATATATTTATATCCTTGTGGTGTTGTACCTAGGAATGAAAATTCATATTTTGAAAAAAAAAAATGTTGGAATTTGCATGTTAGAGAGGAAAATGGAGCAAGCCAATAGGAACAGAAGATTTATTTGTCAAACTGATATGAGAGACTGAAATTCTCTCTTTCCTGGGCTTTCTTTCCGACCTGTAATCTGTTAGAATGGGCTTGATCATGGGCTTTTCTAAGTACACCCAACTTTATGCCATAGTTTTTTTTTTTTTTTAATTCCTTTTTTTTAAAAGATATGCCATGGTTTGCTATTTTTTTTCTACGATTAGTTTTTCAAGAAATTTCCAAAAAAAAATAATAATTTTTAAAATGTAGGAGGCTGAGCAAAACTCTTTATATCATTAGGATTTAAATTCTTCGGGTGAACAGTCAAAGAAATCTTTGTGAAAACTACTCAATCTTCAAAGATGTCAATATTGACTACTTAATAATATATCTTTGATCGATATAAATTCTCTTTTCTGTGTTTTTTTTCCCTAATTGAAATGAAAACTTGTTGAAGCCTCGTTGAAGGGTCTAATTTGACTAAAGAGTGATGTGAAATCTTGGAGTTAGGTATGAAACTTTTTTCTTAGTTTTTAATATTTTATAACACATGTAAGTATTCATATGAAGTTGTTTGTTTTAATTACGTTATAATTTAATGATATTTACAATCAGACGTGTTCATCACTTGATCCATGAATGATCAACTGTACGATTTTTAAGTATTGATTGATCGTGACGTACATGGGAATTAAAGCCAAGAGTTCTTGTAATAGTAGAAGATGGAAGATTTCTTTTTTCTTTTTTTAATGAAATTATTACGATTTACATATTTATTTATAATTTAAAATCTACTTAGAAACAACATATATATATATATATGAAATACGGTTTAGAGGTATGTGAATATTGATTCGAATCTACTTGAAATTACGTACCACCATACTTAAAGTAACAATCTCAATACCCAAAAGGGGTGAATTGAGTAATAACATAAATATGCGTAAATAAATTTTTTTTATCAATTTTACGCTATTAAGTTAATAGTTTGACGAAATGAGATTATCAATCATTTTCTGTAACTATTACACCCAATAAATAATTTTCTCAATAAAAAGATATACTAAATAGTATGAAAATGTAATGTAAGGCTTGCGATAAATTAAAGAGATATGAATAAAGAAATTGACATCGGATTTATAGTGCTTTGGCCAACGATACCTACATCCACTCCCTCAAACCGAGCTTGAAGATTTTCACTAAATTGATTCACAACTTACACCGAGTTTTTTGTAACTCACTCGCAACCAAGAGTTTTGTCCCCTAGGTTCACTCTAAACCTTTACACACGAGTCTTCCAATGGCTTACTCTTAAACTCTTACAATGAGTTTTGTCTATATGCTTACTCACAACCTTTTACCCAAATCAACCTTTGGAGTATACCAACTCACAAAGGATTTCACTACCACAAGTGTTTGAATAATGAAGATTAAAGTACAACTTGGGCACTCACAAAGATAATGAAGATTTAGTGTGAGTTGCTAACCCAAGAAATCTAAGCTCACTACAAATGATATGAATGTGTAGTGTGTGAGCTTGAGTATGAGAGTGTATGGTAAAGAAGATTTTGTTTACTCTCTGTTTTTACCTTAGAAGAAATTGTATAAGGTTCAAAAGATCAACAAAAACGAAATAAGAACAATTTTTTTGGAGAAAATGAAAGCACTTCCTAATGTTTACCCTGAGGCCATTATGTCGGTCAGCAGGGCTGATATACCGGTCTTTCATTATAATGGTTATAAAATATTATCGTTTGACACTAGTATGCGTAAACAATACCAGATTACTGACCGGTATGGATACTGATATGGATCATGTCGGTTTCCTAGAGCATGTAAAATATGACGATAAACCGGTATGAATGTTGGTATGCTCTAGACCGATTCTAGTAACTGTGCAAACCCTAGAATGACCGGTATGGGTGATTGTATGGAGTAGCTCGGTTTCAGAGGCGATGCAAAACTGCTCAGAACAGAGCAAAGGGCACCGATCCGGTGTGGGGGATCGGTATGCCAGTCTCAGTGCCAAAATGTCAGGATTTAAAGATTAAAACCATTTTGCACATGACCCTAATTCATCAATATGAACGTGCATATTTCCTATGAGTTTAGAGACTTAAAATAACAGCTTACTTATAAAGAGAGCCTTAAGCTAAAACTACACAAGATATTCTTCATTTGTCGCTTGAGTCTGATGGGGTTTTGGGCGAAGGGCGCGGCAGAAGCGCGGTTCGGGCGAAATCGTAATTTTAAAACTTTTTCAAATTACCGAATAAATAATTCAATATCTAATATGAATAATTTATTCATATTTCACCTAAACATGTTTATTCGATATCAAATAATGACATAAACAACTAAGAAACGTCGCGACACTTTTACGAAAATATTTTTCCGTAAAATGACGTAAAACACGTTTTTGACCGAACCGACCACCCAACACTTATGAGGACTGCCCAGGTCAGCCCCAACAGTGTTAGGGCAGTTCATGGGCTGCCCGAACAGTGACGAACTCACTTTTTGGACAGCCGTCATCCAGTTGGCTCAAAAGTCACCCGGTAACGCCGTTTTTCACCGTTTTCGCTTATTTCAACTCCGAAACACTTTCCGGAAATTGTTCCAACTCCCAAAACACATCCAAAACATTCACAAAATATATTTTTCATCAACGAAATCAGTAAGCTTCCAGATCTAATCCAGAAACCGTTTTTGCCAAATTTTATGCTTTAAATTCAATTTTCAAGATTAATCCAATTAATACACAACACCAATCGAAGTTACCACACATAAAACACCCAAGAACAATTCTAGGTGTTATAAGAGTGGTCATAACACTCTAGAATGGCAACATGTCATCAAATCAACAAATTGGACAATAATTACACTAATTTCATCCAAAACTACTTCACACATGCACATAAGCTTCCAATTCATCCACCAAAACCAAAAACCCCAATTTTAACAAGTAAAGAAAACCCTAGATCTATTCTAGGAGTCAGAATAACAAAAAACAAAATTTCTAAGCTCAAGAGCATAAAGAATTACCTTTAATTCTCATTTTCCTAAGCTTTATTTCTTGTTTTCCTTCACTTTTATACTTGAATCATCAAGCAAAATGAAACTCTTTTCTTTTTAGGAGCTCTCATCAATTGAGGAAAGAAGTTGAAGAAAACAAAAATTTTCCCAATTAAAAGAAGCACAAAACCGACACTATATGGGCATTTTTGTCAAATTGAAAAAAAAATTAATCCAATTAATAATATTAAACTTTATGTTATCCAATCATAATTGCACATATTAAGTTTAATTTAATCATGCCATGTGTCACCAATAATAATTGGACAAATTTCATAACATTTATGAAAAAAGTTTATTAATTAATCATTTAAATATTTAACAATTAAATATCCAAATAATCAATTAATATAATTATTATTATATATGTATTTTTATTGGCATGTGTCAAAATCTCATTTGACGAATAATTAATGTGTATCTAATCGAATTATGTATCAAATACAAATACACAATAATTACGATGGATCAAAAAAGCCTCTATGCATGTGTTTTCGTTTAACCAATTAAACGATCTGGATTAACTCATTTAATCCGGTGAAGTATTATGAATAATCTGTATTATTCATAACGCGTTGTCCAAGTGCTCAACGAGTACACTTCATATTGTGAGACTCTCTAAGTTTAGGTTTATCCGTCACGAAATCCAATTTCATGTCCATAATTCATCCACTCATGAATTATGAAGACCACGGATAATCTTGCTAAACTATGCAAGTCGAGGTCATTGCATACGTATAATCCATCTGTCACAGGCTATCTATATTATAACTGGGATATATATGAGAACGTCAAATCCGTTCGGTATAATATAGTCGACTTTCAATTTATGATCTCAAAATAACACTCGGAACTGATTTCTGAAGTTATACCACGGCCATGAATTTAATAGATCGTAAACACGTGAGGAAGCCTATGCCCTGTACACAGGACTGACGGATCTTATCTTGATACGCACTGAATATCATGAGCATCAGTCCATACCCAAAGAACAGGTGGAGGTCTGATCATGAATAGATCGGTGATGTGACTACCATAAAAGTATGGAGGATAACTCATATATCCCACTGTGGTATCTCAAGTCAAAGGACCACTATGCTTGCTCAACTCGAGAAGATTCCTATTGACGTTGGTGTACCATATATTATGAAATCTTCAGTGAGTCGTTCAATGTTTATCAAATAAACACCTACATGTCTATACGAGTCTCTCGAGACTCATGGTTCATTGGGATAAACTATAGGATCAAGTCACGATATACGACATGTACTGGTCTCAGCAGATTTTACTAACCGACCAGTGTTAGTAAATCTTGACCAGGAACTTTATTTAAGGATATACATCTTATAGTGCGTTTCCCAATGTCAATTACAAACTACGTTGTAACTACGCACTAAATTATAAATCCTAGGGTCTTTGTCTAATATACACGTATCACTAAACCAAATTTCGTTTTGATCTAATCGTAATTGAATATCCGATCATAATTAGATCGAATATGTGTATAAAAGGCAAGAGGTGCTACCATTAAATAAGTAATATTATGGAAAATGGAATTGCTCATATTTATGAATCGGACATAAATATGATTCGGATTGGCACTCTGAGCACCAACCCTAACAGAGTCGTCACTTTCATTTGCTCATCACCATCAATGTACTTCGATATCTTTTTGTAATTTTCGCTAATGCGCGTTGAAGTATTCTAGTGTTGCATCATCAAAATCCATCTTGAGAATATGTCGCTGACAATCTCCCCATTTTTTATGATGACAACCTTTAAAACTTGTGAGCTCTGAGAGTCCATATTTGTTGACAATTTTGCTCCCCATCAATATTAGCTCCCCCTCAATGTGTGATTCTCTTCAATATTATTTTATAAGACTTAGACAAACACATTAGTACAAATTTGCTCCTCATTAATATAAGAGTGAGAGAAACATAAATTTTAATCTCATTACATGATTTCTCTCATTTTGACATTATAAAAAAGGATGGAGAAATAAAAATTAAGCTTTATGATATTATGAACCAATATGTGTACAAAACATATGAAAGTTCATTATTATGCACACTTAACATTTTCCATTCAATTTTCCCCTTTTGCATACAATATGAAATTCATACATAGATCATAAAAATCACTCAACTTAAGCCTATATCCATGGATTTCATTTTCAAGCAATAAAGATCAATGGCAAGACATATTCAATGTTAATAATTCAGGAGGATCACAAATATCTTAAAATCATTAAGTCATATGTGATACCAATTGATACTGAAAGATATTATTAATATGATTAAGCATAGAATGATGCCAAATTAACTTCAAATAGCCTAATCACTAGTATGTTTCACACTCAAGTCCAATTCATGTCAATTGAAATAAGCATACATATTTAAATTGGAGGAAACAGTACCAATATTTCCGTAAACACGAATTTTACCTTTTTCTGTTGTCACTTGGTGATAAATCCACCAATTATCAAATTCATTCATTTTTTAGGTGGAGTTTTGATCTTCTTCTTTTTGATCTCTTTACTCATTTTGTTAAGTCTTTGGGATCAATTTGACATTTCTCATTGATTTACCATTTACAAAGCCCCCCTACAAAATCATTTAAGTATATTTTGGCACCCAAATTTCATTGGGTCCATGGGGGTTAGTCTTGTTCTTTGAGGAACCAATGCATTCATTTTTATATTTTTGTACATACTATCAAATATTTTGTGTCATTTCTTATTGCATGCATGACATGTGATATTTTCATCAATGGTGACATGCGTGTGAAAATTGGATGCTTTATTAAAATAAATTTTCAAAAATTTCATTTTGATGTAAGGTATATATCCTAATCATTCTCTTTTAAAAGTACATCTTTGGGATCCAATCAACATATTAAAATTTTTCTCTCCCAAAGTAAATTTTGTAACAATGTTATGAAAATCTAAAACCTTTTTTTATTCAGAATAATATTTTCATTCAAAATAAATTTGCAATCATATGTATTTGAGCTAGATGGCATGCTAGATATGATCTTTTCAATTTTAGTTTTTCATCTCTTAAGCATGCGAATTCTTTCAAAATATTTCATTTTTCTCAAGAATTAATGCATGATAATGTAATAGTGATGAATGCTTATTTTTAATCAATTTATGATTCTTTCTAAGCAAATCATACAATTCATGCAATTCATTAAATATGTCAAGTAATTCATTATATTCACGGGAATCATGTACATTTTCCTCATCCTTTCCTCTCGTAGATCATCAATAGCCATGAAAGTGTTTCTTGTTCTCTCATCATTCTCCTCATCGAATGAGCTAGTGTCACTATCGCTCCAAGTAGCCTTCATTGTCTTCTTCTTGAATTTTCCTTTGAATCTCCTCATTAGGCAATCGACAACCACATGACCCGATTTTTCACACTCATAACAAATAATTATGCCTTTCTTGTGCTTTCGTGGCCAATTCTCATTCAACTTCTCATCCAACCGAGATTTACCTTTATACTTTTTGGATTTGAGGAACTTCTTAAACTTCTTGGTCAAATGTGCCAACTCATCATCACTATCTTTTTTCATCACTTGAGCTAACATTATCATTTTTTCTCACAAATGACTTAAGAGCTATTTTCTTTTTATTCTTTTCTTCTTCTTCCATTAGCTCCATCTTGAGCTTCATCTCATATTCCAACAATTTTCCCACTAAATCATCCAATTTGAAATTATTCATATTATTTGATTCATTGATAGAGGATGTGCAAATCTTATATTCTTTAGGGAGTGACCTAAGAATTTTCTTCACTTGATTACTAGAGTCAATGTTTTACCCTAAAGCACTAAGTTGATTCACAATCATTGTGATTCTCGAAATCATTTGCTTAATATCTTCATTGGCTTCCATTTTGAATCTATCCAACTCGCACATAAGTTGGTTGACATTTGAATCATTGACTTGGCTTATGCCCTCATTGACTATTTCCAAAGACTTCCACAATTCATATGCATTTTCAAACTCCAGAAGCTTGTTAATTTGACTCTGATCAATTGCACAAAGAAGATGGTTGAGTGCCTTAGCATTTATGGAGGCTTGTATGAATTCCTCATCCGTCCATTCAAAATGTGGCTTCAGAAACTCCACACTATTGCTACCCTTTTTCATTGACATTCTTGTACCTTATGTGATTACTTTAAAGGATTGCACATCAACGACAAGAAGGTAGTTCAACATCATCCTCTTCCAATAGTTATAATCAGTTCTGGTATAGAAGAGAGGTCTAGTTGTTGAAAACCCATCCGCAAGATTTGTTGAGTAGCTTGTAGATGCCATGATCTATTCTCGGACGGTTAGGTCTTTGTTGAGAATACATCGCTCTGTTACCAATTGAAATTACCTACAAGCATACTTAAACAATAATCTCTATACCCAAGAGGGGGTGAATTGGGTAATGGTCTAAATATGCGGAAATAAAAATTCTTGCCAATTTTACGCTACTAAGTTAGTACATTTACCAATTGAGCTTATCAATCAATTTGTATAATTACTACACCCAACAAATAATTTTCTCAATAACAATCAATACTAAATAGTATGAAAATATAATGTAAGGTTTGCGATAAATTAAAGAGATAAGGTTAGAAAAATTGACACCGGATTTATAGTGGTTCGATCAACGATGCCTACGTCCACTTCTCAAGCTGCGCTTGAAGATTTCTACTAATTTAATCCACAACTTACACGGAGTTTTCTGTGGCTTACTCGCAACCAATAGTTTTATCCCCTAAGTTCACTTCAAACTTTTACACAAGGGTTTTCTAATGGCTTACAATGAGTTTTGTCCATATGCTTACTCACAACCTTTACACAAATTAACCTTTTAGTATACCCACTCACAAAGGATTTCATTACCACAAGTGTTTGGATAATGAAGATTAAAGTATAACTTAGGCACTCACAAAGATAATGAAGATTTAGTATGAGTTGCTAACCCAAGAAATCTAAGCTAACAACAAATGATATGAAGGTGTAGTGTGTGAGCTGGAGTATGAGAGTGTATGGTAAAGAAGATTTTATTTACTCTCTGTTTTTTCCTTAGAAGAAATTGTATGAAGGTTCAAAAGATCAACAAAAACGAAATAGAGACTCAATTTAAAATAAAATGAAAATCACTACAACAAAAGAGACATTTAGCGTCGAAAAAATATAAACCATTTCGCGTCGAATTTAAATTTCAACGTTAAACCCTTTTAGCGTCGAATTTAAATTTTGACGCTAAAGGTTCTACCTTTAGCGTCGAAATTAGATTCATCGCTAAAGATTTATCTTTTAGCGTCGAAATAATTGTTTGACACTAAAAGGTTGACGCTGTAGCGTCAAATTACTATTTTGACACTAAAGGTTCCACCATTTAGCGTCGAAAATTTGTTTGGACGCTAAAGGGTCCACCCTTTACCATTGAATTTAAATTTCGACGCTAAAGGTTCCACCCTTTAGCGTCGAATCTAAATTTCAACGCTAAAGATTAATTTTAAATTTTTCGAATTCTCCATTCTAAAATTTGAATTTATCGCCTAGTAAAATTATATTTATATTTTTGACATTTAGCGATGAATTTTCGACGCTAAAGGTTAATTTTAAAATTTTCAAATTCCCACTTTCTAAAATTTGAATTTTTCTCTTAATAAAATTAGATTTTAAATTTTGACATTTAGCGACAAATTTTCGACGTTAAAAGTCAAATATTTCGACACTAAAGGGTAAATTTATATTTTTTAATTCCCTCTTTCTAAATTTTGAATTTATCTCCTAATAAATTTGGATTTAAATTTTTGACATTTAGCGACGAATTTTCAACGCTAAAAGTCAAAAATTTCAACGCTAAAAGTCAAAAATTTCAACGCTGAAGATCAAAATTACTGTGTTTGAATGAGAATTTGTTGGTTTTAATGAATTTTAAAATTGACTTTAATATTTTGAGGAGTTACAAGAAGTTGTTTTGGAGAAGTTAAAAAATCTATAAATCTTTTAAAATTGTTTAAGTTACAAAAATCCATAATTAAATAGATTTTATTGTGTTAAAAGGAGTTACAATTTGAATATATATATTTATACACATATTACTGTTTTGATTAAGATTTTAATGAGACGTTTCCTTTAATTTAAGAATTTTCAATGTGTCAAAAAAAAAAAAAAAAGGCTGTAAAACGTTTTCACACAAAAAAACTAAGGGTTTGTGAAATCCCATACCACAATATAATTGTTGAGTCACAGCCTCCATTTAAAAAAAAAAAAAAAAAGTGAAGCATGGCAGTATCCACTACGTAACAGCAGTTCTAAACTTGATAGCCTTTCTATGCTCAATTCCTAAAATAGCCTCCTGCGTCTGGCTGGCCGCCAACCCAGACAACGAGTGCATCCATCTCTTCCGGTGGCCAGCGGTTCTTCTCGGAGTCTTTGTCCTCTGGGGTTTCTCGTAGCTTACTTTTACAAGGCCTGACAGTAGCTTCGATGTGCATGGCCGAGGGTACAAGGAGTACAGGCTTGATGAGTTTTCCAGTTGGTTTCGGAATCATGTCGTTGATTCTAAGGATTGGGGCAGGTAAGAGCTTGTACTTCTGATACTGATACATGTTTCTAAGCTTGCCCGAGATTATGTCATCGCTGATCACTTCTTTTTCGGCTGATATCTCCCCACTTCAGCCCAAGACTCTCGCTTCATCAGTCTTCACACAATTTTCGTCGCCATTTTTCTTTGAACATAAGCACTTTTCTGAAAAACAATCTCATTAGAGATTTGAGACTTTCACTCACTGCATTTTATGTTCCCGAGCAAATAATTTTTGGGTGTGAGTATACTAATCGTTTTGTGTAAAATCAGTTGAGACAATGTTTATCTGGACTTGTTTTATCCTGGGGACGGCGGGGTTGACATACTGTTAGCACAAATTTTGGACAAAGCCGCAAAACCTCTTAAAGAGAGCGACCTAATCCGCGACTCAAGCCAACTTTAATTTTATATTCCTGGTGGACAATAACATCTTTCTTATTTGTGCAAATTGTTCTCAC
>SKCR01010074.1:0-64433 GCA_019454045.1 Zanthoxylum bungeanum
TGATGCCCACATCAGTATTAGTTTGGGGGCGAGGCCCACATCAGTATCATCTTGGGTCGAGGCCCACATCAGCATCAGTTTAGGGGCGAGGCCCACATTAGTATCGGTTTGGGGGCGAGACCCACATCAGTATCGGTTTGGGGTCGAGGCCCACATCAGCATCAGTTTGAGGGCGAGGCCCACACCAGTATCAGTTTGGGGGCGAGACCCCGCATCAGCATCATTTTGGGGGCGAGGCCCACATCAGTATCAGTTTGGGGTCGAGGCCCGCATCATCAGTATCAATTTTGGGGATGAGTCCCAGGGTTGAGGCCCATACATCATCAGAATACCGGGTTTGGCACTCCGGGTATGGAGACACAACCGCGACACCTCGGGTATGGGGTTTAGCACGCCGGGTATGGAACTCCGGGTATGGAGACACAACCGCGACACCTCGGGTATGGGTTCAGCACGCCAGGTATGGCACTCCGGGTATGGAGATACAACCGTGACACCTCGGGTATGGGGTTTAGCTCGTCGGGTATGGCACTCTGGGTATGGAGACACAACCGCGACGCCTCGGGTATGGGGTTTAGCATGCCGGGTATGAAGACACAACCGCGACACCTCGGGTATGGGGTTTAGCACGCCCGGTATGGCACTACGGGTATGGAGACACAACCGTGACGCCTCGGGTATGGGGTTTAACACGCCGGGTATGGCACTCCGGGTATAGAGACACAACCGCGACACCTCGGGTATGAGGTTTAACACGCCGGGTATGACATTCCGGGTATGGAGACACAACCGTGACGCCTCATGTATGGGGTTTATCACGCCGGGTATGGCACTCCGGGTATGGAGACGCAATAGCGACACCTCGGGTATGAGGTTTAGGATGCCGGGTATGGCACAACAATATCAACTCAGTTAGAAGCAACAAGCAAGTCAAGTGGCAGCTGGCGAGCCAGGTAAGTAAAAATACATTGCATAACTTTGATAGGATTGTCATTGTCACACACTGCACAAGTCCCATCAAAGTGGGGGCGACTGTAGGCACTGTATTTTTGCATATAAGCCCCGATGATGAGTCTCACATGGAGGCACTACCATTTAAGTTGTGGAAGTCGCGGGAAACGGATGTCGGAAGGGAAGAGTCAGAAATTGACACCTTGTTGGATTTAATTCGTTTGTTTAGCTTCGGGTTTGCTCGTTAAGCCTATGTTTTAAACTTATCCTTAGCCCAAAATCCCCCGCAAGCCACACACCAAGCCATACACCAAGCCCACACACACAAAGCCCACCAAAAAAAATCCAAAACACATGCCCAAGGAGACACATGCACGCCCAAAGCATTCCAAAATAACAAACACACACATTAAATACATGTTGAAATCAAGCCAAATCACCTTCCTGAATTAAAAGATTCAAATAAATCACATTCCTAATTAAATTAAATCACATTCCTAAAATAAATAAAATCAAATCAAATCAAATCAAATTACCTTCCTAATTAAAGAGATATTTTCCTTATGATACACAAATTAAATATTCCCCATAATTACACAATCTTGGTTTTCCTACCCGTATAAGGTAAACCCCAACCCTTGCCTATAAAAAGAAGCCTAAACCCAACCTTGAAACGTCTGGCTCATTCACAACACTCACGGCTTCAAACCTCTCCCTCTTCACTATGACTGACGGTTTTCACAAATAAACCCTAATAACAGCTTTGGTTCTCTCCTTCAAGGCATCTCGGTCACCAAACACACATCAAAGCCATCGCAGCCCTCACAGATCATGACAGCAGCACTCAAAACCGACAACAACAAGGACCCACTCGGCATGCAAGAGGCGACGAAGGAAAATAGAAAATCAGTGAATCGAAAAAGTTACGGAGTACCAACCCTTCCGACAACCGCGTAACGCACTTCCAAGAGGTGAATTAAGAGGCTAGACCTGAGGGCACCTTTTTATTTATTCCCGCACTTTCTTTCAGTTAGTTATTATTATTTCTTCGCATGCGTATTATAGTTTCATGTAAGTTGTGGCCATGGGATGAATGAAATATGTGTTATCTCTTGCGGTATATCGGATGGAAACCCGAACGTAAATTCAATAGCCGAATCTGAATGGATGGTAGTGCGGTCTGCATTAGGGATACAATGCCACGTACCGCTTGAGAGATGCATATATTTCGTGTCATCTGACCTTATGTTTATTTGTTGTTTGTTAGAAATTGTATGTTACTTTTATGAATGATTAGGTTGTTTAGTATGTTATTTTTTATGCATGATTAGTTGATTATTTACAAGCATGATTTAATTATTTCCTTCGCATTAGGAACTTGATTATGTCTTTTCTACGTTTATGTTTAGATTATTATTTATTTACATTGCCATGCTTAGCAATTTAATGTATGCATGAGATTGTGTGCTTGCCGTTATTCCGACTTACTTTTATGCATGCAAAATTAGATATCGGTAGTATGCAAACTTAGATGTAGGTTGTTGTTGCGTAGACTCGGTTACATAAATCCGTTCATTACAAGTGGCATAAGTAAGGGACCATTCCAGACCCAACGGTTTGAGGTCTTCCCTTGTGAGGGGTGAGTGCGGCCTTAAATCATTTTCCCAGTTCACACTTGGTGGCAACTCCATGTTATTTCTCCGATTTAGTTCTCCCGTGGGCTACTCCGTACTCTCGACTAGGCCGCGAGCCTAGAACAGCGTCACCGATTTCTATGTCCTACAGGTGTAGTTTGGGGGCTGTTTTGTGGTGAATATGGGGCTGTTCAAGGACTGTTTTGTGCATAAATCTGCTGCTGTTTCAAGGGCTGTTTGGGCGTGAATGGGCTGATGTTTCAGGGGCTATTTTGGCGTGAATGGGCTGCTGTTTCAGAGGCTGTATGGGCGTGAATGAAGGGCTACCTGGGGTGAGTTGCGTGACTTCAGGGTCAGTTCGCTGGTTGTTTACTGGTTTCTGTTTGGCGGCAATGGAGAGGGATTTTGGAGTGCTTGGGCGTCAATGAGCTAGGGGAGTCAATGGTTGGTTTATGCTTCTTTTTATAGGCAAGGGTTGGAGTTATCCTTATGCGAATAGGGAAGGAATATTATGTAATTATGGGGGGTATCTCTAATTAGTATGTCATAAGGAAAAACCTATTTATTTTAGGAAGGTAATTGGTGGGATTTGATTTGATTTTATTTAGTTTAGGCATGTGATTTAATTTAATTAGGAAGGTGATTGATGAGATTTGATTTTATTCTTTTAATTTGGGAAGGTGATTTGGTTTGATTTCAACATGTGTTTTATGTGTGTATTTGTTATTTTGGAAGGCTTTAGGCGTGAGTTAAGGGGTATTGGGCGTGGGTTTGGTTCATTTTGGTGGGCTTGGCGTGTGGCTTGGTAGTGTGTGGGCTTGGTGTATGACTTGTGGGGGGTTTTGGGCCAAGGCTAACAGTTAAAACAGAGGTTCAACGAGCAAACCCAAAGCTAAGCAAATGAATTAAATCCAAAAAGGTATTGATTCTTGAATTTTCCCTTCCGACGTCCATTTCCCGCGGCTTCCGCAACTTAAAGGGTAGTGCCTCCGCACGAGGCTCATCATCAGGACTTATATGCAAAAATACAGTGCCTACAATAATCTTTGTCTTGAAGATATGGTGGCATTACTTGTACGGTGAAAAGTTTGAGATTTTCACTGATCATAAGAGTCTCAAGTATATCCAGAGTCAAAAGGATCTTAACTTGAGGTAGAGGCGATGGATTAAATTATTTAAGGATTATGATTGTTCGATTCAGTATCACATTGGTAAGTCTAATGTCGTAGCTGACGCTTTAAGCAGGAAATCTATGGGAAGTTTAGCTCATTTGCTAGTTGAAAAATGGCATCCAGTTAGACAAATGCAGAAATGTGTTCTAGATGGGGTGAGTTTTGAAACAACAACCCAGGGAGCATTGCTGGCATAGATACATGTCTGATCCACTCTGATAGATGAGATCAGAGTAGCCCAGGAAGCATACCCTCGATTACAGCAGGTTAGGGCCAAATTAGAGCAAGATGGGGATGATGAGTATTACATATATGCTGAGGGCCTCCTTAGAAAGCAAAATAGGATTGTTGTTGCCTCAATTCCAGAGTTAAGACGTTCGTTGTTGGAGAAAGCTCACATCCCATCCTATACCATGCATCATAGAATCCTTAAAATGTATAATGACCTTGAGGATCTCTATTGGTGGGATGGTATGAAAAGAGGTGTAGCGGAGTTTGTTGCAAAATACCTCACTTGTCAGCAAATTAAAGCAGAGCATCAGAGGCCAACATGGAAACTTCAAAGTTTAGATGTTCCTGAATGGAAATGGGAGAAGATTGCTATGGATTTTATTATTGGACTTCCACGTACCTCGAAAGGGTATGATTCTATTTGGGTGATTGTAGACAGGTTAACCAAATGCGCGTATTTTTTGCCTGTAAAGACTAATTATTCTGCAGCTCAGTATGCCAAGTTGTATTTGGATAAGATTATGTCATTGCATGGGATACCTATTTCAATAGTCTCGAATCGAGGTTCCCAATTTACATCCAAGTTTTGGCAGTCATTTCAAGAAGCCTTGGGTTCCCAGTTACGTTTTAGTATGACTTTCCACCCTTAAACAGATGGTCAATCAAAATAAACTATACAGACTCTGGAAGACATGTTACGATCCCGTGTGATCGATTTTAAGGGAAGTTAGGACCAGCATTTGCCACTTATAGAGTTTTCATATAACAACAGTTATCAGACAAACATTCAGATGGCGCCTTTCGAGGCTTTGTATGGTCGGAAATGTAGATCCCCAGTGGGATGGTTTCAAACTTGGGAACAAAAGTTGCTCGGACCTGACTTGGTGCAAGAAGCAGTGGAGAAAGTGAAGTTGATCAGGGAAATGATGAGGACAGCTTTGAGTCGTCAGAAAAGTTATGCAGATTGTCGAAGGAAAGACTTGGTGTTTCAGGTAGGAGACCCGGTGTTCTTGAAAGTATCTTATTATAAAGAAGTTATGAGATTCAGCAAGAGAGGTAAACTCAGTCATAGATATATCAGGCCGTTTCAGATACTTCGTAGGGTTGGAGGAAAAACTTATGAGCTGGCACTTTCACCAAGCATGGACATGATACATCTTGTGTTTCACATGTCTATGTTACGCAAGTACTTGCATGAAGAATCTTATATGTTTGAGCCCCAAACAGTTGATGTTCATAAAGATTTATCATACCTAGAACAACCAATAACTATAATAGACACAGAGACGAGGAAGTTACGATGTATGTGGATACCCTCAGTCAATGTGGTTTGGCACCACCACAAGGGACATGAATCTACCTGGGAGCCTGAAGAAGCTATGGGGAGCAATATCCTCAGCTATTCTCAGACGAAGGTATGCTATATACTTTTAAATGTGTTGATTTGAGGACGAATCATTTTAAGGGGGAGAATTGTAACGACACGAAATTACATAACTCAACTAGAATAGTAATTTGGCGACCTATATAATTTTTCTCCAAACATTAGTAGAAATTATCGAGACGACTTAGTGGGCCCCAACCTCAATTCAAGCCCAACTAATTTTATTACATATGTGGGCTATAAATAAAATTAGAGTAAGATTAACCCAAGTGTAGGCCCAACTAGAATTCTATATTTTAGCCCAAGTCCCCCATTTCTAGAAAAACCTAAAAATCTCAAGAATTTTTTTAATTAATTTAAATCATTTAAAAGAGAATTAGAAAGAAATAAGCTTTACATTCCCCTTTTGTCGTGAGCTCCAAAAAGAAAGGAAGAAGAAGAATTTCATTTTTCCTAGTCAATACTCAAGAATAACCTAGGGTAACCCAGCACAAATCAAACATAGGAAGGAGAAAAAAGAGCACGAAGACTCTATTGGTGAAGAAGAATTGAATTTGAGGTAAGAAGATCTTGACCCAAATCTTGGGGTGTTGTTATTTTGATGGTTTGATGTTTGAGGGGTGTTGTTAGCTTGAGTTGATGATATATAATTGGTTATTGAGTTAAGGGAACTAAGGTTTAATGGAACCCCAAATTTTATAATCCCTAAGAATAAAACTAAGCTAGAACTTATAGAATGAATATGAGATGGAGTTGGAGGGTATAATTGATGATAATTTGAGTGTTTGTTATTAGTATAGCTTGAGTAGTGATGTGGAAGCCAAGAGTGAAGATGGAATTAAAATTGGGTCCTGAAAATAGCCTGGCGTCACGATGCGTACACCCGACATTGCGACGCGTATTGGGGAATTCCCCTGATGTGGCTCTGGTTTTGGAACGTCACGACACCGAAGGACAAGCATTACGATGCGGAAAGTAGAGGAGGCTTACTGCCTCGGTGCTGTCTGGTGGAAGTCGCGATGCTCAGCTCTTAGTGTCGCGACGCCCATGGCCAGTGTCACGACACGCGACCAGATTTCCAGGATTAGTTTTTATCAATTCCAATTTTATCCTAAGATGTTAGATGGTACTCTAAGGGTCTCAAATAAGTGTGTAAACACACAATAAGTCATATCATAAGCATAGAACAACAACCATGTGTTGCATATGCTTTTCTATTTATTACAAGAAAACTAACGATTTCTTTGGTCATAGATCGACGTCAAAACACTCAGAGATCACCTACGCCGTGCACCGCACCCGACCTATCGTAGCACTGTGAGTGGAGTATTTATTCAGAATTTGTTGTGATTTTAAATGGACTTTCATTAAAGCTTATTGAACTTTGGTTTCATTTGCCTTGAGAAAAGTTTTTTTTTTATTGAAATGAGAGTTATGAATAAAACAGAAATAGATTTAATATAGTTTGCTATCGGATGAATGTTTTGAATACGAAATGATTTCTAGACATTGTTTTCATGATTTTTGGGAGGCATGGGGGAAACCCACCTCAGATATAACTTTGTACAGTTATGGAATTGACGGATATAGATATCGTGTTCACACGAAGATTCGGACAAGGGATGGTTGATACCCCTAGATCCCATATTTTTGAGTCTGGAGGGTAGCATAGATCCGCACCACCGACTCTTGATTTGTGACTTGGTGGATAACTGTTGGACAATTATGACCCATAACATCACTATTTATAAAAGACGTGGTGTTTTTGTACAAATTAACTATGTGACAAAGGAAATTGCTCTTTTAACAATTTGGAATTTGATTACTTGGATATATAAATGATAAAAGTCCATATAATTAGTACCGGGTTAATAAGATATGAGACAATATTAATCCACGAAAGGTTTAATCATTAAATATCCCTAGTCGTAGTATTATCGAGACTGGACATCGATAATGCGGAATAGGCTAGTATTACATTTGTGCGCGTTATGGAAGCTTAACGGCATAGTTCTCATATATTTAAGTATTGGATACTTATGCAAGTGTGATAGGAAGTTCTGTTACCGATGGTACGGAAACAGCTTCGCTCTGGATAGACCCATCGGAATCCCATTGGTAGTATGACTATGTGTCTATGGGAATCCGAATCAGGGTAGGTGTATGTGGTCTTAACCGGAGACTTGCATCGCTAATACTTACGACAATCAGTATACTTTGGTTTTGGTCATCCGGAGCTTTAACAGGTTCTGTGTACGCCTCTTCTGGGTATACTGAGAATCGTAGTGTATTGGGTGTGATGTCAAGATGGAAGTATCACTTCAGTCATATGGAGATGATGATCACGCAGGGATACAGAACTAGTACTCTTAAATGCTGCAACTATCGGGATAGTATGACTAGGTCATGATTATCCGATTACAGAAACTAGTTGCTAGTGATCTGATATATATTTCGTATGGGGCAGACACAATTCTAGCCACAGGCCTAGCATGTGATATCCGATACTTGATCGTATTACGCAGTACATTGTCTACTACGCCTGATACAAATTATATATATTCCATGTTGAATATATTTATGGAGAATTTGGTAGGCACGGTGCTTTGCTAGAAGCCAACCATGTCTTGTAAATCGGTAAGAACGTGGTACGAGGTACGCACGTGTTCGAATAGTCCGATGACCGTATTTACTGCCAACATATCCAGAAATCTCTTAGGTCGCTTCCCAAAGACTCACCGATGATATTTGACTCGAACAGAATTAATCTGGGATTAATTATGGGAGAAAAAATTAATCTGAGATTAATTACGGCAATAATTAATATGGGATTAATTATCAAAGGGAAAATTAATTTAGGATTAATTGCGTTAAGAATTAATATGGGATTAATTCGTGTAGAAGAGAGAACGCGATTAATTTGGAATTAATCGGGAAAATAAATTAATAGTTAAATTGGATTTTTCGATTTAATTTATTTAATTGGGCTAAAATAATATATCAGATATATTAATTGAAATTGGATTTCAATACGGAATTAAAATTGGATTTTAATTCAAACGAACGAATTAATTTGGAATTAATTCGTAAGCGACTTTCGTAATAATTTTACGATGCATTATTATTTAATTAAATTGGATTTAATTACGTCGCGACGGAAATTCGTTTAGTCGGATTAAACGAACCGAGCCCAAAGTGTGTTGTGTAAGCCAACTAGATTTGGTATTAAATGGGTGTGACCCATGACTTACATCAATAGTCACTATTGGTGATGGAAGTAGTTGGCAATTTAAAAGGCAACTTTAACACACAATAAACATATGTTTTTGAAACAAGAAAATACAACTTTTGGAAGGTTGGGAACTATTCATCTTCTCTATTTTCTTACACAAAACCGTGAACCTCTCTTACCAATGAAAATTTTTGTAGCAAAAATTTCAAGCAAGCTAGCACTTGGGAATCTTTTGAAGGTGATAGGGAAACTCACCAATGAGTTTGGAACAACAAAGAAAGCTTGGAGCTTCTACATCCATGGATTTTTTAGAAAATTTCAAAGCCGATCAATGTGAGTATTCCACAACTCCCTTTGATTTATTCACAGACAAATCATTCTTATAGATCCTTGGCATGTCTATGACACTAACAATGGTATCAAAAGCCATCCTAAGCTTGATTTGAAATCTAGGGTTTATGGACTTTAATTTGGGATTTTTTGATTGGAGCTTGATTTACCTAAATTGATTGTGTGGTTGTGTTTATACGATGATGAATTGGATTTGTGCATCATTGGATTTGAGATAAATTGATTGGATCAAAAATCCCCAAATTCACATGTATGGCCGAATACACCCTAAAAATCCTCATGGTGATTTTTTGAAAAATTAGACAATTGGATATGTTTAAAGCATGAAATAAATCTTGTATGTTGATTTAATTGGATTGAAATCAAATTGAGTGTTATTTTATGCAATTGCCGTGAGAATAAGCATGTTGGAATGAGTTGATTTTGCTTCAATTTGTGTTGGACATGAATTGGATGATTAAAACATGATTAATTAGTCTAATTGATGTTTTGGAAATATTGGATTAATTAATTAATTGTGGTAATTTCACTTTAATTAGATTAATATGTAATTTGGAATAATATGTTAATTTAATTTGTTGTATTTGGGCTTAATGGGCTTGGTTGTGCCAAATATGATTTTGGACAATTGGGCTGGATCCAATTGGGCCGAAAACCATTTCCATAAAGTCCAAATATAACAATTGGGCCTTTAAAAATTTAATTGGACATAATGGGCCTTAATTGATTTTTGGCATAGGGTGATTCCTATTCGGGCCTTGGCATTTTTGGTTTGATCCATATTGGCCAAAGCCCATGCCTAAAGAATCAATTGAAAGCCCATTGGACTTTAATTGAATAGTATTGGATACTAATTGGGCCTTTGAGACCCACTAAGATTGCATTTGGAATCCAAGTCTAAAAGGCACTATTATAAGTGTAATTATTTAATTTGGAATTAAAAACGAATTAGTATTGGATACAATTTGAATTGGATTTAAAGTTGTAGTTCGATATAATTCAAGAATACGTACTTTGAGTATTTATTCTTAAACGAGTTGGACTCACGCAAATCAAATCGTTGTTTGAATATTGGATGATCATTAATCAAAGATTAATTAATTGGATTAGATTGATTGATAACATGCTTTGTGTGAATACTTGGATGTATTTTTATGAATAATGTATATCATATGGATACTAGAAGGGTAAGGGCAATTTTGGAAATTGTTGTAATAAATTTAGAATTTATTAAATTGGACCTGCGTGTCCAGCCTATTATCTCTTTAATCTTTGTATTTCTCTTCTCACCAATTCCCCTCAATGTAAATGAGGTTTCTTTATTGTGTTATGTAATTGGGTAGAAGTATATACAGTGCTAGTGGGAGAGAGGAAAATGAGAAATTTATTCTAGGAACAAATTGTATTATATATCCATCCGCATATCATTATTAATTTTATTCGCACCTTATTATGCTCTTAGAATGCATGTTTAAGGGTGTATGATGAGACCTAATCAAAGATAATAAATTGGTTGCCAATTTACGCGAAAAACCCTCACTCAAATATTAAGCGTTTTCTTCCATTGGGTGGTTCTCTCTCAAGATCCAAGATTGGCATTGGTTTGTTGGCCAAAGTCAAGATCAATGTCCATCGCGGATGTGTTTGAACCACGAAAGCTTTGTTCCATATCGCATGTCTTGGGCGGTTGTGACTTGTGGGCCAAAGTCAAGGTCACTTCTTGTTCATCGACGTGGATTACGAAGCTTTCCCACTGTCAATGGGTCATGCTTAACTGGAATCATTAAGCTTGTTGAGCCAAAGACAAGGCTTAGTTGATTCAGAGGAAAAGGTTAGGAAATATATATTGGATATATATCTCGGACTTGGAGGTCCACCTACCGAATCTATGAATTGGATGAGATCCAATTGATCTTAGAGATCTACCTAGTTAAGTTTCATACAACTTGTTGGCCAAAGTCAAGATTGTGTGTTATTTAATGGGATCCTAGCCCACTAGGAAATTGGGTTTCCCGAGTACTCCACAGAGGGTTAGAGGCTCGCCGAAAAATAGTGGGAGGCTAGTGTTAAATTTGCAATTTCGTTTAATACTTGCTACACGCGCTCTTTTATTTTTATTTATCGTTGTTATAAATATATATTAGTTGGACTAATATTGAATATTTCTTTCTTGGAACAGTTAGACTGTACAACACACTACTCTATTTGTAGTTGGTTATATAATTGGACTATAATAGCCATTACATTTTGAGTGTACCCGAAATCGTTGATTGGATAATTGGACTATTGCAATCGAGATGGCTAGAAAGATTAGCGTTAAGGGACATAATCCTGGCTGAAAATGTCTTTAACGGTGTAAATTTTCCAGATTGGGAAATGAATCTCAAGATAGTACTAAGAGCTGAGAAGTTACTCTATTGGATAGAGAAACCTCTCGGGCCCTGAGCCCGGAGTTGAGCAAATACTAGAGCATGAGCTTTGGAAGACTCATCATGATGATAAATTTAGTGCTCAATCTGTTGTGCTTGCTGCAATGACTCCTTAATTTCATCGTCAGAACTAAGGATTAGATCATTATACCATGATGTTGAAATTAAAGGATCTTCATAGATCTAACCTTAGATCTTAGAAGTACGAATTGCAAAAGAAGCTCTTTCGCTGACGTATGTCAGAGGGTATATCTGTCGAGCACTAGATGTCGCAGATGATTGCTGACATCGAACAGTTAGGTTAGCTGGGCATTACCTACGAGGCCGAGACTTCCATCGATTTGATCTTACAGTCTTTGCCAAAAAATTAGGGCGGGTTCATCATGAACCACGAGAAAACTCTTGGAGAGTTAATGGCTATGCTAAGGAGGCAGAGCCAGAGCTTCCAAAAGGGCAAGATGCGCAAGACACATCTTACTTCAACATTCCAGATGGCCAAGGCTTGGCAGAAGGCTTCTGGGGGTGTGAAGAAAAAGGACAAAGGTAAAATCGTCACAGTCTTCTGAGAGCCCAAATGACATATCCCAAAATGTATGCCTAAACTGTGGCAAACGGGGTCACTGGAAGCGTGACTGCCGTATGGACAAGGCAGACATGAAATAAGTGAAGGCGGGCAAGGCTCCAACTTCAGATATGTTTGTTATTGTAATGAACATATCCACTACTGGTTTTAAAAATTGGATTTTTAATACTGGATGTGGTACATACATATATAGTGATGTGCGGGATCTGCTGATTAGTAGGAGACTGGCTTCAGATGAGATCGACCTACGAGTCGGAAACGGGACTTGAGTCGCTGTTTTGGCCGTTGGGACCTATGTTTTGAACCTGTCATTGGGACATGTAATTACAATAGGTGACTGTTATTTTGTACCTAGTTTGACTAGGAACACCATCTATGTATCTAGTTTAACCCTATGCGGGTATACCTTTGTATTCTAGAACAATGGGTGTTTTGTATATAAATATGACATTTTGATATGTACAGTAGATGTTAATAATAGTCTTTATATTTTGAATATAAGCGAATCTCAAACATATAACATGACAAACAAAAGCTCAAACTGAGTAAATCATATGAGACTTATTTGTGGCATTGTAGTCTGGGACACATTAACAAGACTCGTATATCCACTCTTTGGAAGAATAGATACTTGGACGTATTTAATCCAAATTCATATGATGTATGCGAATCTTGTTTATTAGGCAAAGTGCTTAAAACGTCTTTTAACAGTAAAAATGTACGTGCCACCGAGCTATTAGCCCTCATTCATGGTGACGTAGTGGGCCCATATCTAGCTAGGCTAGAGGTGGATATGAATTCTTTGTAACCTTTACAGATGTTGCATAACTTTATGGTTATGTGTATCTTATGAAAAACAAATCGAAAACTTTTGATAAATTCAAAGAGTTTCGACACGAAGTAGAAAAACAGACTGGCAAAAGTATTAAAACATTACGGTTGGACCGTGGTGGAAAATACTTGAGCAATGAGTTTCTCGATTACTTGAAAGAGTATGGAATTCTTTCACATTGGACTCCTCCTGGAACACCTCAATTGAGTGGTGTGTCCGAACGGAGAAACCGAACTTTGTTGGACATGGTAAGGTCAATAATGAGTCGCCCTAAGCTACTAATTTCCTTCAGGGGATAAGCATTGAATAGTGCAATACTTATTTTGAATATGGTTCCGTCAAAGTCTGTTGGACAGACCCCATATGAAATATGGACTGGAAAGAAACTGGGTTTCTCATTCCTGAAGATTTGGGATGCTGGGCATATGTTAAACGTTTGGATGGTGCCAAACTAGAACCCAAATAAGATAAATGTCTATTTGTAGTTGGTTATCCTAGGGAAACCAAAGGATATTATTTCCATAACCCATAAGAGAACAAAATATTTGTTGCTCTCCATGCGGTTTTCTTTAGAGGAATTCCTAAATGTAGTGATAAGTGGGAGAAAATTAGAACTCGATGAAAATCGGAGTGATACTGTTCCTGGCACCGATCCCCCCACGGAACACGAATAGTTCATCAGGGATAAGACTGTTCCACAATCTTCTAATACACAAGAACCGCGTAGGTTGGAGAGAGTCAGAAACTAACCTAAGAGGTATGAGTTTCTGATCTCACCTCATGTAGATATTAATCTTATTGAGGATAATAAATCGGCTACGTATGAGGAAGCGATAAAAGGTATCGACTCTGCTTTATGACAAGAGGCCATGAAGTCCGAAATGGATTCCATGTATACAACCAAGTTTGGACACTGGTTGATGTACCAGAAGGCATTGTGCCTATTGTTAGCAAATGAGTCTTCATAGTGAAGACAACCATGGATGACAACATACAAACGTACAAAGCTTAGGCTTGTAGCGAAAGGGTATCGTCACAACATGGTGTCGATTACTACAAAACTTTTTACCCGTTGCCATGATTAAATCCATTCGGATAATGCTTGCTAATGCTGGATATTTCGATTATGAAATATGGCAGCTAGACATCAAAACCGCTTTCCTTAACGGAAACCTTTTGCAGGATGTTTTATATAACAGCCTGATGGTTTTGTCGCGCCAAAACATGTAAACTAGGTTTGCAAGTTAAATCGATCCATTTATGGATTGAAACATGCATTGTGTTCTTGGAACCAACGTTTTGATGAGATCATATTACAATATGGTTTCATTCAAAACGTTGATGATTCTGGTGTATATAAGAAGATTAGTAGGAACACACTGACATTGATTGTCCTATACCTTGATGATGTATTGCTTCTTAGCAATGACATTCCCAAATTAAAATCGGTGAAAGCTTGGCTTTCATTAAAATTCTCCATGAAATTCTTGGGAGAGGCAACCTTTATTCTAGGAATAAGGATCTACTGGGATAGATCTAAAAGTTATTGGCACTCTCCGAGAACTCATACATTGACAAAGTGTTGAAGAGATTCAACATGGATCAACCCAGATGGAGCTGCTTCCAGTGTCACATGTGTTGGACAATTATAACCCATAGCTTCACTATTTGTACAGATCACGGTGTTGTTGTAAAAATTAACTATGTGACAAAGGAGATTGCACTCTTATCATTTGTGATTAGATCACCAAGATGTATAAATGATAGGAGTTCCTTATGATTTGTTCCTGGATTGAGAATGATATGAGACAGTATCAGTCCACGAAGGATAAATCATTAAATATCCCTAGTCAGAGTATTATCGAGATTGGACATCGATAAATACGTAAAAGACTAGTATTACACTTGTGCACGTTGTGAGGGCACAACGACATAGTTCTCATATATTTGGGTATAGGATACTCATGCAAGTGTAATAGGAGGTTGTGTTTTACCGATGGTACGGGAAATAGCTTCGCTCTGGATAGACCCCATCGGAATTCCATTTGTAGTATGACTATGTGTCTATGGAAGTCCGAAATCAGGGTAGGTGTATTTGGTCTTAACCTGAGACTTGCACCGCTAATACTTACGACAATCAATATACTTTGGTTTTGGTCGTCCAGGGCTTTAACCGGTTTCTGTGTATGCCTCTTCTGGGTATATCGAGAATCGTAGTGTGTTGGGTGTGATGTCAAGACGGAAGTGTCACTCCAGTCATATGGAGATGATGGTCACGTAGGATACGGTACTGGTTCTCTTATGTACTGCAGTCATCGGGATAAAATGACATGGTCATGTTTATCCGATTATAGAGACTAGTTACCAGACATCTGACATATGCTTCGTACGAGGCAGACACAATTCCAGCCCCAAGCCTAGCACGTGATCATCCGATACTGGATCGACATACACAATACTACGTATACTACTCATGATATAGATCCTTTATTCCTGTAATGATATTTCTGGAGAATTGGGTAGGCATGGCGCTTTGCTAGAAGCCAACCTTGTCTTTTAAATCGGTACAAACGTAGTACTAGGTACTTACGTGTTCGGATAGTTCGACGACCGAATTTACCGCCAACATATCCGGGGATCTCATGGGTCGCTTCCCAAGATTCACCGATGACGTATGACTCGCACTTTTAATTAATCTAGGATTAATTAGATGAGAGAGAATATTAATCTGGGATTAATTACGGAGATATTTTATCTAGGATAAAATATCAATTAAAGAGAGATAACGATTAATTTGGAATTAATTGATTAATTAATATATTCAAAATATTAAACGAAATTGGATTTCGACGCGGAATTAAAATCGGATTTTAATTCGGGCGAACGAATTAATTTTGAATTAATTCCTTGGCGACGTAAATAGTGATTTCTCTAGGCGTAATCATTTAATTACGACGCAACGGAAAATTCTTTAATTTGGAATTAGCGAACCCTAGCCCGGGATTATTTACGAGCGCATTCGCATTTCGAATTCGAATGCGGCATGCAAGTCAAATCAAGCGTCGAATCATTAGTCACATCAAGCGTCAAATCACTTGTCACTTTGAGTGATGTGACTTGACAACTTGATTGACTTGATGTAAATTGATGTTTGAGTGTTTGACACTCAAGTGTGATGGTTGATGTGAGTTGTTGGATTAATTAAAAGGCTATTTAACTTTATTTGATTTTGGTATTTGACTTTTAATAATAATGGTATTAGATACACAATTGGTAGAACAACTCATTCTCTCTCTTTGCTCACGAAATGGAGCCATTTCTTTCATCTCTCTCATGCCATTTTCTTTACTGGTTTGCTGGGTGAAATCGTGAGATAGGGAAGCAAAAAGTCACGATTTTGTGGTAAAATCGGGAGTGCTAACACTCTACGAAGTCATGCGAAGGTGAAAGGGAAGTCCACCCATGAGCCGAGAATCGATTGACGAAGCTTGGAGCTTGGATTCTTGAAGATAGAAGCCGATTCTTGGAGGAACCAGAAGCTCACTGCTGAGCAGTCCATAGAGGCAGAAAAGAATTTTTTTCGTTGCCTCGCGCGTCGCTCAACCGATCGATGTGAGTATTCCGCAACTCCGTGATGTATTCGCACTTGTTTCATGCTTGTTTAATGATCTTGGGAGGCTTAGAAACTCCAACAAAGGTATCAGAGCAAGGTTGAGCATGAAAATTTTAGGGCTTAAAATTTGGGTAAAAATGTGTTTGAGCATGATTTATGAAATTGGATGAATGAATATGTTTAAATGTGTTTTAATTGAGGATTGATTGGATCAATTTGTTGAAAAATTGTTTGGAACATTTTTCCCCAAAAATCTTAACTTGGCCGAGAGGGAGGAAGCCCTAATTGTCTTGGAATTTTGATTTTTTGTTCATTGGATGAATTGGAATCATTCGGGAATGTTGATTTAATGTCGATTGTGGATTTAATTGGATTGAAACCAAATCGGACACAAATTGCCCAAATTTCCGAGAATGATATAGCATGTAATTGGGTTTGATTTTTGTTAAAATGTGTTGGACATGTTTTAATGTTAAAGAGCATGATTAATTAGATAAATTGATGTTTTAGAAATGTTAATTGGGTAATTAATTATGTAATACACTTTATGTAATTAAATTGTGAATTTGGAATTTTTATAATTTAATTATGTTGGGCCTAATTTTGGAAATTGGACTTTTAAAGTTGTAAATGGGCTTATTGGGCTTGGTTGTACTAAGTTGGGTTTAGGAAAAATTGGTTGGATCCAATTGGGCCCAAAACCGCATCCATAAAGCCCAAATGCGACTAATGGACCTTTAAAGTTTAATTGGGCCTAATGGGCCAAAATTGATTTCTAGGCTTATGGGGTAATTCCCGGATTGGATTTTGGTTATTCGGTTTGACCCGAGTTGACCAAAAGTCCACGCCTTAAGAAATTAATTAAAAGCCCATTGGACATTAATTAAATTAATATTGGATATTAATCGGGCTTTGAGACCCGTAACGATTAAATTTGGAATTTAAATCGTAAAGGTTTATTAATAAAGTGTAATATTTAATTTGGAATTAAAAAGCGAATTAGTATTAAATACAAATTGAATTGGATTTAATTTTGTGGTTTAATTTAATTCAAGAATTCGTACTTTGAGTACTTATTCGCAAAAACGAGTTTGACTCGAACAAAATCAAATCGTTGTTTGAACATTGGATGGTCACTAATTATCAGATTAATTAATTTGATTAGATTGATTGATAACATGCTTGTGTGAATACATGGTTGCGATGTATGAATAATGTATATCGGATGGATATTAGATGGGTGGGACAATTTTAGAAATTGTTGTAATAAATTTGATTTATTAATTGGACCTGCATGTCCAGCCTTATTACCTCCTTATTCTTTGTATTCTCTTCTCACATATTCCCCTCAATGTAAATGAGGTTTCTTTAGAAGTGTAGTGTAACGGGTAGAAGTAATACTTGTGCTAGCGGGGGAGAGAAAGTGAGAGATTTGATCTAGGATCAATGTGTAAAGTATCCATCCGCATATCATTATTATTTTATTATACGCGCTTTATTATGTATTTAGAATGCATGTTTAAGGGTGTATGATGATGAGACCTTAACAAAGATAATAAATTGGTTGCCAATTTGCACGCGAAAAACCATCAAACAATATTAAGTGTTTTTCCTTCCATTGAGTGATTCTTACTCCAGATCCGAGACTGGCATTGGCTTGTTGGCCAAAGTCAAGGCCTTTGTCCGTTAATGATGTGTTTGAATCACGAGAGCTTTGTTCCATATCGGTGTCTTCTCCAAGTTGTGGTTTGTTGGCCAAAGTCTATACCACTTCTTGTCCATCGACATTGATTACGAAGCTTTCCATGGTCAATGGGTCGCGCTTAACTGGGATCACTAAGTTTGTTGTGCCAAAGTCAAGGCTTAGTTGATTCAGAGGAAAAAGGTTAGGCAATATATTGGATATATTGGCATATATAAGATATATGTTTCGGACTTGGATGTCCCCATACTGGATCTAGGAATTGGATTGGATCCAATTGATCTTAGAGATATACCTAGTTAATTATCATACAATTTGTTGGCCAAAGTCAAGATTGTGTGATATTTAATGGGATCCTAGCCCGCTAGGAAACACGATTTCCCGAGTACTCGACAGAGGGTTAAAGGCTCGCCGAAAAATAGTGGGAGGCAAGAATTGAATTTGCAATATTCGTTTAATTACTTGTCATACGCGCTCAAACAAATATCATTCGTCAAATCAATTAAATGTTAGTTGGACTAATATTTAAACGTTGTTTTAATTAACAGTTGGACTGTATTCAAACAATTCAATTATAATTGATTAAATAGTTGGACTATAGTAATCATTATAATAAATAGTACCTAAATCGTTGATTAAATAGTTGGACTATTAAAATCAAGATAAAATTGAAAGATTAACATTTAAAACATAATCATAGGGAAAATGTATTTAAATGGTTTAATTTTCAAATTGGGAATAAATTTCAGGATAGTCCTGGAAATCTAATAAGTTACTTTATTTGATAAAATAACATATTATGCCTAAGCCCAGAGTTAAGCAAATAGTAGAGCATAATCTTTGGATGATTTATGTGATGATAACTTTAGTGCTTAATCCATTAAGCTTGTCGCAGTAGACTCCTTAATTTCTAAATCAGAACTAAGGATTAGATCCTTAAAGTATGATAATGAAATTGAAGTATCTTCATAAATCTATCTTTAGATTTTAAAAGTACTAAATTGCAATAAATAATTCTTGGAGAATTAATGACTATTCTCAATGAGACAAAGTCAAACTTTGCAATTTGGTAAGTAGCGCAAGGTGCACCTTACTTCGATATTTTAGAAACCCAAGGCTTGGCCAAAGGCTTCTGGAATATGAAAAGGGCAAAGGAAAAATCATTATAATCTTCTGGGAAGATAAAGGACATATCCCAAAATATCTGCCTAAATGTGGAAAACGGGATCGCGGAAGCGTGACTGCCGTTTGGACAAAGCAGACATGAAGGAATTGAAGACGGGCAAGGCTCTAACTTCAAATATGTTTGTCATAAATATGTTCATTACTAGTATTAAAATTGGATTTTAAATACTTAATGTGATACATAAAATTATACTTATGTTCAGAATCTGCTTTGAGCAGGATACTGACTTCAGATTGAGATTTTATCTGTGAATTGGAAACGGGACGAAAGTCATTGTTTTAACCGTAGATACATATATTTAGGAACTACCCTCGGGTACGTACTTAAATTAGGAAACTGTTATAATGTAACTAGTTTGACTAGAAACATTATCTCTATATCAGTGTTTAACCCACTGTGGGTTTACCTTTATATTCTAGAACACTAAAGTGTTTCATTAGATAAAGATGATATTGAGATAAACACATTAGATGTGAATAACATCATTTATATTTTGAATATAAATAAATCTCAGATGTATTACATGACAAACAAATAGCTCAAACTGATTGGATCAGAGGAGAAACATATTGTGGCATTGTTGTCTGGGACACAATTAAACAAGACTCGTATATCCGCACTATTGAAGAATGGGTACTAGGACATATTTTATTCTATTCAAAAAAAGTCTACGAATCTAGTTTATTGGGCAAAGTGTCTAAAACATTATTTACTTGTTAAAAGTGTAAATGCCACCGATCCGTTAGCCCTAGTTCACAGTGAATCAAGTGGACCCATGTCTAGCTAAGCTAGAGGTGGATATGAATATTTCGTGACCTTTACAGATGTGGCATCGCGTTATGGTTATTTGTTTCTTTTGAAGAACACAAATCAGAAACTTTTACAGTTTCGACACGAAATAGACAAACAGATCGGCTAAAGTATTAAACCGTCACGGTAAGATCGTAATGGAAAATACTTAAGTAATAAGTTTCTAATATACTTGAAAGAGTATAGTATTCTTTCAATGAGGACTACTCCTGGAACACGTCAATTTGATGGTGTGTCCGAATAGAGTAACCGAATTTTGTTGGACATGATGAGGTTAATCATGAGTCGCTCTGAGCTACCATTTCCTTCAACGGATAAGCATAAACAGTGCAGAACTTATTTAGAATAAGGTTCCATAATAATCTGTTTGACAGATTTCATATTAGATATGAACAGGAAAGAAACTAGGTTTCTCAATCCTGATTATTTGGGATGCTAGGCATGTGTTTGGATGATACCAAACTAAACCCAAATTGGATAAGTGCCAATTGTAGGTTATCCTAGGGATACCAAAGTATAGTACTTGTATATCTCACAAGAGAACAATGTAATTGTTGCTCGCCATGCGGTTTTCCTAAGAGGAATACTGATATGCAGTGGTAAGTGGGAGGATAGTAAAACTCGATGAAAATCGGAGTAATACTATTCATGGCACCGAATCTTAAAGGAACATGAATAGTTCATCAAGGATGAAACTATACCAGTAAGATGTCAATCTTATTGAGGAATATCAACTGACTACGAATGAGGAAGTGATACAAGGTATCGACTCCCTATTATGAAAAAGTGTCATGAGTCCGAAATGGATTCCATGTAAATCAACTATGTTTAGACACTAGTTGATGTACCGCAAGGCATTGTGCATATTGGTATTATAAGTCTTCAAGGAAGACATACATGGATGGCAACATACCAACGTACTAAGCTAGGCTTGTAGCGGAAAGGTATCGTTATCAACATTGTGTTGATTATGATTCAACCTTTTACCTGTTGCCACGGTAAATCCATTTGGATAATGCTTGCTGAAGCTGCATGTTTCATTTATGAAATATGTCATCTTAACGAGAAAAATGCTTTCCTAAAAAGGAAACCTTTTGGAGGATGTTTACAACATCCTGTCGATTTTGTCGTACCAAAACTAGCAACCAAGGTTTGCAGGTTATTCGATCAATGTTTGGATTGAAGCAAGCATTAGGTTCTTGGAATTATCGTTTTGATGTAATCATAATGGTGTATGGTTTAATTCAAAACGAAATGATTCTTGTGTATATAAAGAGGTTAGTGGGAGCGCACTGACAATAAATGTCCTATCATAATGATAATAAATCATTTCTTGGAAATGATATTCCCATAAAAACAATCAGTGAAAGCTTAGCTTTCGAGAAAACTCTCCGAGAAATCGTACATTGAAAAATGTACGCGACCTGGTGTCTCATACGCTTTGAGCATATGTAGTCACAAACAGGCCAATCCAAGTGATAGTCACTGGATTGAAATTAAGAACATCCATTAGTATCTTAGAGAACTAAGGATGCTGTCTTAAACTATGGAGATGGAGAACTTGAAGTGACTGTGATCACTATTGCAAGTTTCCAAACCGATTAAACGACTATAAGTCATAAAACGGTACTATACAGTTTGAATAACGGAACAGTGAGCTGGAAATCTTCCAAGCAAAATACTGTTACCGTATAAACAACAAATGCGGGTTATTGCTGCAGCTGAGGCAGCAATAGAAGCCATTTGGGTCGATAATAAATATAATTAGATTAGATATAGTTCTATTAGCAGCTGAGCTAGGCTACAGCGTAGGCTAAAGAATTAATGGTCTCATCAACGATCCAGATACATACTAAGATAATCATCTGATTCGTTCAGATCATACATCGTGGCAATGTAATGATCGTAAAAATCAGATCAGACAATAATCATGCAAATCCGCTGACGAAAGCTTTTTCTCAGCAGTTTGAGCCAACCGTACATAGTTCGGGTGTTAGACACTCGAGTGACTGGCTATAGGCCAAGTGGGAGATTGTTGGACAATTATGACCCATAACGTCACTATTTGTACAGATCACAGTGTTATTGAACAAATTAACTATGTGACAAAGGAGATTGCACTCTTATCATTTGTGATTAGATCACCAAGATGTATAAATGATAGGAGATCCTTATGATTTGTTCCTGGATTGAGAATGATATGAGACAGTATCGGTCCACGATGGATAAATCATTAAATATCCCTAGTCAGAGTATTATCGAGATTGGACATCGATAAATACGTAAAAGACTAGTATTACACTTGTGCGTGTTGTGAGGGCACAACGGTATAGTTCTCATATATTTGGGTATAGGATACTCATACAAGTGTAATAGGAGGTTGTGTTTTACCGATGGTACGGGAAACAGCTTCGCTCTGGATAGACCCCTCGGAATTCCATTGGTAGTATGACTATGTGTCTATGGAAGTCCGAAATCAGGGTAAGTGTATTTGGTCTTAACCTGAGACTTGCACCGCTAATATTTACGACAATCAATATACTTTGGTTTTGGTCGTCCAGGGCTTTAACAGGTTTCTGTGTACGCCTCTTCTGGGTATATCGAGAATCGTAGTCTGTTGGGTGTGATGTTAAGACGGAAGTGTCACTCCAGTCATATGGAGATGATGGTCACGTATGATACGGTACTGGTTCTCTTATGTACTGCAGTCATCGGGATAAAATGACAAGGTCATGTTTATCCGATTATAGAGACTAGTTACCAGACATCCGACATGTGCTTCGTACGGAGCAGACACAATTCCAGCCCCAGCCTAGCACGTGATCATCCGATACTGGATCGACATACAAAATACTACGTATACAACGCCTGATATAGATCCTTTATTTCTGAAAGGATATTTCTGGAGAATTGGGTAGGCATGGCGCTTTGCTAGAAGCCAACCTTGTCTTGTAAATCGGTACAAACGTAGTACTAGGTACTTACATGTTCGGATAGTCCGACGACCGAATTTACTACCAACATATCCGGGGATCTCATGGGTCGCTTCTCGAAGATTCACCGATGACGTATGACTCGCACTTTTAATTAATCTGGGATTAATTAGATGAGAGAGAAAATTAATTTGGGATTAATTACGGAGATATTTTATCTGGGATAAAATATCAATTAAAGAGAGATAACGATTAATTTGGAATTAATCGATTAATTAATATATTCAATATATTAAACGAAATTGGATTTCGACACAGAATTAAAATCGGATATTAATTCGGGCGAACGAATTAATTTAGAATTAATTCGTTGGCGACGTGAATAGTGATTTCGCTAGGCATAATATTTAATTACGACACAACGGAAAATTCATTAATTTGGAATTAGCGAACCCGAGCCCGGGATTATTTGCGAGCGCATTCGCATTTCGAATTCGAATGCGGCATGCATGTCAAATCAAGCGTCAAATCATTAGTCACATCAAGCGTCAAATCACTTGTCACTTTGAGTGATGTGACTTGACAACTTGATTGACTTGATGTAAATTGATGTTTGAGTGTTTGACACTCAAGTGTGATGGTTGATGGGAGTTGTTGGATTAATTAAAAGGCTATTCACCTTTATTTGATTTTGGTATTTGACTTTTAATAATAATGGTATTAGATACACAATTGGTAGAACAACTCATTCTCTCTCTTTGCTCACGAAATGGAGCCATTTCTTTCATCACTCTCACGCCATTTTCTTCACTGGTTTTCTAGGCAAAACCGTGAGATAGGGAAGCAAAAAGTCACGATTTTGTGGCAAAATCGGGAGTGCTAGCACACTACGAAGTCATGCGAAGGTGATAGGAAAGTCCACCCATGAGCCGGGAATCGATTGACGAAGCTTGGAGCTTGGATTCTTGAAGATAGAAGTCGATTCTTGAAGGAACCAGAAGCTCACTGCCGAGCAGTCCATAGAGGCAGAAAAGAATTTTTTTATTGCCTCGCGCGTCGCTCAACCGATCGATGTGAGTATTCCGTAACTCCGTGATGTATTCACACTTGTTTCATGCTTGTTTAATGATCTTGGGAGGCTTAGAAACTCCAACAACATGACGTCTCTCTATCTAAGGACATGTCTCCTAAAACTCAAGATGAGAGAGATGCAATGATTCATATCATGTTCGCTTAAGCATTCGGATCGATCATGTATGCCATGATATGTACACGACCTGGTGTCTCATATACTTGAGCATCTGTAGTCACAATCAGGCCGATCTATGTGATGGTCACTAGATTAATGTTAAGAACATCATTTAGTATCTTAGACGAACTAAGGATGCTTTCTTAATTTATGGAGATGGAGAACTTGAAGTGATTGGGTTCACCGATGCAAGTTTCAAAACCGATAAAGACGACTGTAAGTCGCATTAAGGGTACTTATTTTATTTGAACAACGGAACAGTGAGCTGGAAATCTTCCTAGCAAGATACTGTTGCCGATTCAACAATAAAAGCGGAATACATTACTGCGACTGAGGCAGTAAAAGAAGCATTTTGGATCTATAAAATTCCTAATTGGATTAGGAGTAGTTCTGTTAGCAGCTGAGCTGGGCTACAACACAGGCTAAGGAATCACGGTCTCATCAATGATCCAAGTATGTACTTCGTTAGTTTCATCTGATTCGTGAGATCATACATCGTGGCGATGTTAAGATCGAAAAGATCATTTCAGATGAGAACCTTGCAGATCCATTGACGAAAGCTATATCTCAGCAAATGTTTGAGGGACCCGTACATAGTTCAGGTGTTGGACACTTGAGTGATTGACTATAGGCCAAGTGGGAGATTGTTGGACAAATATGACCCATATCATCACTATTTGTAAGAGACGTGGTGTTTTTGTACAAATTAACTATGTGACAAAGGAAATTGCTCTTTATCAATTTTGTAATTGGATTAATTGGATATATAAATGATAAAAGTCCATATGATTAATACCAGATTAATAAGATATGAGATAGTATTAATCCACGAAAGGTTTAATCATTAAATATCCCTAGTCATAGTATTATTGAGACTGGACATCGATAATGCGGAATAGGCTAGTATTACACTTGTGCACGTTATGGAAGCTTAACGACATAGTTCTCATATATTTAAGTATTGGATACTTATGCAAGTGTGATAGGAGGTTCTTCTAGCCGTTGTACCGGGAACAGCTTCGCTCTGGATAAACACATCAGAATCCCATTGGTAGTATGACTATGTGTCTATGGGAATCCGAATCAGGGTAGGTGTATGTGGTTTTAACCTGAGACTTGCATCGCTAATACTTGCGACAATCAGTATACTTTGGTTTTGGTCGTCCAGAGCTTTAACAGGTTCGATGACAATGATGAGATTTAAAGGTATCTTGTTTCTTTTTGAAATTGATCCCAACTTTTGACAAGTTTCCCAAGTTTTGCAGAAAGAATATGTATCTTTAAAAATGGTGGGCCAATAAAATCCACATTGTAAGATTTTTGCAGCGGTTTTCTTATATGAGAAATGACCTCCACATATTTCTGAATGTCAAAACTGAACAACATTACTTATCTCATTGTCTAGTATCCATCGTCGGAAAATTTGATCAAAATAATACTTGAATAGATATGGATCATCCCAGTAGAATATTTTGACTTTGGTTAAAATTTCTTCTTGTCTTGATGGCTCCAATCTAGAGGTATTTTTTCTGTTGCAAGAAAATTAACAATATTAGCATACCAAGGCATTGTAATTATAGAAAATAAAAAATCATTAGGAAAAAAGTCATTGATATGAGTTGTGTCAATTGATGACTCATTTGTGAGTCTCGATAAATGATCTGCAACTACATTCTTTGTACCTTTCTTGTCCTTGATTGTGAGACTGAATTATTGAAGCAAAAAATTCACCGTAATAATCTTGGCTTTGTATCCTGTTTAGACATCAAATATCTAACAATAGCATGGTCAGAATAAACAACTGTTGATGAAATAATTAAATATGATCGAAATTTTTCCAATGCAAATATTACAATAAATAGTTCATTTTTCATGGTAGTGTAATTAATTTGTGCACTGATTAAAGTTCTACTTACGTAATAAATTACATATGACTTACCTTCCTTTCTCTGTCCTCATACTATGCCAACTTCATAATCATTGGCATCACACATTAGCTCAAAAGGAAAAGACCAATCAGGGGATTGCATGATAGGAGCATAAGTCAAAAGACTGATAATCCTTTCAAATGAATTTTGAAATTCTTCTGTCCATTCAAATTTTACATCTTTTAATAGAAGGCTACACAATAGTCTGGATATGATACTAATTTTTTTTAATGAACCTCCTATAAAATCCTGCCTGTCTTAAGAAAGAACGGATTTCCCTGACTATTTTTTATGCTGGAAATTTAGATATTACCTCTATTTTTACTTTGTCAATCTCAATACATTTAGGTGATATAACATGACCTAAAATAATTCCTGAATTAGTCATGAAATGATATTTTTCCCAATTTAACACAAGTATTTTTTCTTCACATCTTTTCAAAATATTTTCCAAATTATTTAGGCAATTATCAAAAGCGTTCCCCAAAACAGTTATATCATCCATAAAGACCTCTAAATAATATTCAATCATGTCACTAAATATGCTTAACATGCATCGTTGGAATGTTGCTGGTGCATTACAAAGTCCAAAAGGCATTTTCCTAAATGCAAATGTTTCAAAGGGACATGTGAATGTGGTACTTTCATGGTCTTCTAAAGCAATGAGAATTTGATAATAACCTTAGTAACCATCAAGAAAGCAATAGTAGGGATGTCCTACTACTCTTTCTAAAATTTGGTCAATAAATGGTAAAGGAAAATGATATTTTCCAATGACATCATTTAGTTTTCTATAGTCAATGAACATACGCCAACTAGATGGGATTCGAGTTGGAATTGATTCTCCTTTTTCATTCTTTACGACCGTTATTCCAGAATTTTTAGGCATAACTTGTGTAGGACTTACTCACTTACTATCAGAGATATGGTAGATAATGCATATATCAATAAGTTTAAGGACTTATGTTTTTACCACTTCTTTTATGTGAGGGTTCAATCTTCTTTGGGGTTGAAGATGTGTAATGTATTTTGTGTGTGTAAATCAAAGGATTAATGCCTTTTATGTCTTTCAAAGTCCATCAAATTGCCAGTTTATGTTCTCTCAACACAGTTAACAACTTACATTCTTGATTGTTTGTGAGAGAAGAAGAAATTACCACAAAGTAATTTTCTTCATCTCCAAGAAATGCATACTTCAATCCTTATGGCAGAGTTTTTAATTCCAATTTGGGTGTTTCTTCATGTTTTTCTCCTTCCAGTGTTCCTAGTTCCTCCAAATTTTATTTTTCTCCATCGTCTTCCAATACCTGTGTAGAATCAAGTAAAACATCATTTGGAATATCTGAATCTAATTGCATATTTGATTCAAGAAAATTAGATATACAAATTTCCATGGGATCGATAAACTCCCCTAAATATATTCCTCTAAAATTGGTTCAATTTCTAAGCATTGGAGGCAATTTGGGGCCAAAATAGACAAAAAGGGACAAAAGGGCATTTTTGAAAAAACCCAGCGTCGCGCCGCCCAGACATCCCGCGTCGCGACGGCTAAATTGCGCCGCCTGCTAACTTTCACCGTAGACATGTGTCAAAATCTGGGTGGTCTACTAACATGCGCCGGATGCTAACGTGCACCGATCATGCTAACGTACGCCGCTGCCATGTGTCATCTGCTAAAATGCGCCGCTGCCACGTGTCACATGCCCATTGGACCGAAGCAAAACGCGTGCCACGTGTCACTTCTGTATTGGACCGAATCTTTGGTGAATCACAGGCTGCCACGTGTCGAGCTCTTATTAGACCGAATTTCCAGCCACTCACAACGCGCCACATGTCACCTATCTATTGGACCGCATCATCGACAAATCATAGCACGACATGTGGCGTTCTCTCATGGTGCCGAAAATCCGCGTGGTCAAAACGCGTGGACCAAATCTACTGTGCGGGCGTCGCGACGCCAAGCACTATAGCGGCGCGACGCCCGAGGCCGAATCTGCCTATAAATTGGAGGCTTCAGAATTCATTTTTCCTCGTGCTTTCCTTGGGAGCTTTTCCCTGATTTCATAGGAAGCATCTAGTTTTGTATATATAAATAATATTTTTAATTATGTATTTTAATTTTCAATAATAGTAATAGTAGTTCTTCTTCTTCTCTTTTCTTTTATGTTTAGTAGTAATAGTAATATGTTCCATGGGAGGTTGTGTTTTACCGATGGTACGGGAAACAGCTTCGCTCTGGATAGACCCCCTCGGAATTCCATTGGTAGTATGACTATGTGTCTATGGAAGTCCGAAGTCAGGGTAGGTGTATTTGGTCTTAACCTGGGACTTGCACCGCTAATACATACGATAATCAATATACTTTGGTTGAGGTCGTCCAGGGCTTTAACCGGTTTCTGTGTACACTGATTCTGGGTATATCGAGAATCGTAGTGTGTTGGGTGTGATGTCAAGATGGAAGTGTCACTCCAGTCATTTGGAGATGATGGTCACGTAGGATACGGGACTGGTTCTCTTTAATGCTGCAGCCATCGGGATAATATGACTTGGTCATAGTTATCCGATTTAGAGACTAGTTACAAGAGATCCGACATGTGCTTCGTACGGGGCAGACACAATTCCAGCCCCAGGCGTAGCACGTGATCATTCGATACTGGACAGAAATACGTAATACTACGATATACTACGCTTGATACATATCTTTTATTCTTGTAAGGATATTTTCGGAGAATTGGGGAGGCATGGCACTTTGCTAGAGGCCAACCTTGTCTTGTAAATCGGTATAAACGTAGTACGAGGTACTTACGTGTTCGGATAGTCCGACGACCGAATTTACTGCCAACATATCCGGAGATCTCATGGGTCGCTTCCCAAAGATTCACCGATGACGTATAACTCGCACTCTAAATTAATCTTGGATTAATTAGAAGAGAGAGAAAATTAATCTGGGATTAATTGCAGAGATATTTATTTGGGATAAAATATCATTAAAAGAGAGATAGCGGTTAATTTGGAATTAATCAAGAAATTAATATATTTAATATATTAAACGAAACTGGATTTCGAAGCGGAATTAAAATTAGATTTTAATTCGGGCGAACGAATTAATTTAGAATTAATTCGTTAGCGACGTGAATAGTGATTTCGCTAGGCGTAATCATTTAATTACGATGCAACGGAAAATCCGTTAATTTGGAATTAGCGAACCCGAGCCCGAGATTATTTGCGAGCGCATTCACATTTCGAATTCGAGTGCGGCACGTAAGTCAAATCAAGCGTCAAATCGCTAGTCGCATCAAGCGTCAAATCACTTGTCACTTTGAGTGATGTGACTTGACAAGTTGTGATTGATGTGATTGAGTGATTGAGTGATGTGAGTGGTTGGGCTTTAATGGTTTGACTTGTAAAAGCCAAATTCAAATGAAATGCATTTGAAATTCACTCTTGTGTATAATATACACAAATTTGGATCACATTTGACAACTCTCTCTCTCTCCATTTCTTTCTTCTTCTTCACGCCCAAGGGGCTCCAAAACTGCTCACTGGTTCTTCAAAATGCCGAGCAGTAAGGAAGCTTGGAGTGTGGTTTTGTGGCAAAATCACAAGTGCTAGCACACTTACGAGACATGCGAAGGTGATAGGGAAGTCCACCCATGAGCCGGGAACCATTCGACGAAGCTTGGAGATTGACGAAGGACCAAAAACGAAGCCAATCCAGTGAGGTTGCACAGCTCACTGCCGAATGGAACAGAAGGCAGAATCTTAATTTTTGTTGCCTCCGCGTCGCTCAACCGATCGATGTGAGTATTCCGCAACTTCTTCGATGTGTATTCGCACTTCATTCATGCTTATTATTGATCTTGGGACCTTAATAGAAACCAACAATGGCATCTAGAGCAAGGTTTGAGCATGAAATATTTAGGGCTTAAAATTTGGGCAAATTGATTTTGAGCATGAATTGTGAAATTGGATGAATGAATATGCTTAAATGTGTTTGAATTGAAGTTTGATTGGATCAATTTCAAGAAAATTGATTTGGAATAATTTTCCCCCAAATGCTTATGTTGGCCGAATGCCTTAGCCCTAAAATGTCTCGGTGATTTTTTGATTTTTGATCATTGGATGACTTGAATCAATTGGGAATGATGATTTAATGTTGACTGTGAGTTTAATTAGATTGAAACCGAATTGGACAAAAATTATCCCTATATTGCCGAGAGTATGAGCATGTAAAATTAGGTTTGATTTTAATCAATTGTGTTGGACACTAATTGATGTAGATGAGCATGATTAGTTATGTTAATTAATGTTTTATAAATGTTAATTGGGTAATTAATTGTGTAATACACTTTGGTAATTAAATTGGGAATTTGGAATTTTATGATTTAATTATTTTGGGCCTATTTTGTGAAATTGGGCTTAAATGTTGTAATTGGACTTGTTGGGCTTTGTTGTACAAAGTTGTGTTTAGGCAAATTGGATTGGATCCAATTGGGCCCAAAACCGCAACCATAAAGCCCAATGCGACTTAATGGACCTTTAAAGTTTAATTGGGCCTAATGGGCCAAGATTGATTTCTAGGCTTATGGGGTAACTCCCGGATTGGATTTTGGTTATTCGGTTTGACCCGAGTTGACCAAAAGTCCATGCCTTAAGAAATTAATTAAAAGCCCATTGGACTTTAATTAAATTGACGTTGGACGTAAATCGGGCTTTGAGACCCGTAACGATTAAATTTGGAATTTAAGTCGTAAAAGTTCATTAATTAAAGTGTAGTATTTAATTTGGAATTAAATAGTGAATTAGAATTAAATTCATATTGAATTGGATTTAATTATATAGTTTAATTTAATTCGAGAATTCGTACTTTAAGTACTTATTCGCAAAAATGAGTTTGACTCGAACAAAATCAAATCGTTGTTTGAACATTGGATGATCACTAAATATCATATTAATTAATTTGATTAGATTGATTGATAACATGCTTGTGTGAATACATGGTTGCGATGTATGAATAATGTAATCGGATGAATATTAGATGGGTGGGACAATTTTAGAAATTGTTGTAATAAATTCGATTTATTAATTGGACCTACGTGTCCAGCCTTATTACCTCTCTATTCTTTGTATTCTCTTCTCACATATTCCCCTAAATGTAAATGAGGTTTCTTTAGAAGTGTAGTGTAACGGGTAAAAGTAATACTTGTGCTAGCATGAGAGAGAAAATGAGAGTTTTGATCTAGGATCATTGTGTAAAGTATCCATCCGCATATCATTATTATTTTACATATGCGCTTTATTATATGTTTAGAATGTATGTTTAAGGGTGTATGATGATGAGACCTTAACAAAGATAATAAATTGGTTGCCAATTTGCACTCGAAAAACCCTCGCAAAATATTAAGCGTCTTTCCTTCCATTGAGTGATTCTCACTCAAGATCCGAGACGGCATTGGTTTGTTGGCCAAAGTCAAGGCCTTTGTGTGTTGAGGATGTATTTGAATCACGAAGGCTTTGATCCATATCAGTGTCTTGTCAAAGTCGTGGTTTGTTGGCCAAAGTCAAGACCACTTCTTGTCCATCGACATTGATTACGAAGATTTCCATGGTCAATGGGTCGCGCTTGACTGGGATCACTAAGTTTGTTGTGCCAAAGCCAAGGCTTAGTTGATTCAGAGGAAAAAGATTAGGTAATACATTGGATGTATTTGCATATATAAGATATATGTTTCGGACTTGGATGTCCCCTACCGCATCTAGGAATTGGATTGGATCCAATAGATCTTAGAGATCTACCTAGTTAATTATCATACAATTTGTTGGCCAAAGTCAAGATTGTGTGATATTTAACGGGATCCTAGCCCACTAGGAAACACGGTTTCCCGAGTACTCGACAGAGGGTTAGAGGCTCGCCGAAAAATAGTGGGAGGCAAGAATTGAATTTGCAATATTCGTTCAATTACTTGCCATACACGCTCAAACAACATCTTTCGTCATTATAAATTAAATGTTAGTTGGACTAATATTTAAATTGTTGTTTTAATAAATAGATGGACTATATATTCAAACTATTCATTTATAGTTGATTTTATAATTGGATTATAGTAATCAATATAATTGATTTTAATCTATTAAATTGTAGTTGATTAAATAGTTGGACTATTGTAATCATTATAATAAATAGTACCGAAATCGTTGATTAAATAGTTGGACTATTAAAATCAAGATACAATTGAAAGATTGACATTTAATACATAACCCTAGGGAAAATGTATTTAAATGGTTTAATTTTCAAATTGGGAATAATTTCAGGATGGTCCTGAAAAATAATAAGTTACTTTATTTGATAAAATAACATATTATGCCTAAGCCCGGAGTTAAGCAAATAGTCGAGCATAATCTTTGGAAGATTTATGTGATGATAACTTAAGTGCTTAATCCATTATAATTACCGCAGTAGACTCCTTAATTTCTTTGTCAGAACAAATGATAAGATTCTTAAAGTATGATAAAGAAATTGAAGGATCTTCAAAGAATCTATTCTTAGATTTTAGAAGTACTAAATTGCAATAAATAATTCTTGGAGAATTAATGACTATTCTCAAGGAGACAAAGTCAAAGTTTGCAATTAGGCAAGTATCGCAAGGCGCACCTTACTTCGATATTCTAGAAACCCGAGGCTTGGCCAAAGGCTTCTGGAGTGTTGAAACGGGCAAAGGCAACATCATTAGAATCTTCTGGGAAGATAAAGGACATATCCCAAAATGTCTGCTTAAATGTGGCAAATGGGATCACGGAAGCGTGACTGTCGTTTGGACAAAGTAGACATGAAGGAATTGAAGAACGAGCAAGGCTCTGACTTCAAATATGTTTGTCAACATTATGTTCACTACTAGTATTAAAATTGGATTTTAGATACTTAGTGTGGTACATAAATATGTATTGATGATCAGAATCTGCTATGAGCAGGATACTGACTTCAATTGAGATTTATCTGCGAATTGTAAACGGGACAAAAGTCGCTGTTTTAACCGTAGATACCTAATTTAGGAACTACCTTCGGGTGTGTACCTAAATTAGGAAAATGTTATAATGTAACTAGTTTGACTAGATACATTATCTCTATATCAGTGTTTAACCCGCTGCGGGTGAACCTTTATATTCTAGAACACTAAAGTGTTTTATTATATAAGGATGATATTGAGATAAACACATTAGATGTGAATAACAGAATTTATATTTTGAATATAAATAAATCTCAAATATATATTATGACAAATAAATAGCTCAACTGATTTGATCAGATGAAACTTAATTGTGGCATTGATGTCTGGGACACAATCAAACAAGACTCGTATATCCGCACTTTTGAAGAGTGGGTACTCGGACTAATTTTATTCCATTCAAATAAAGTCTACGAACTTAGTTTATTGGGCAATGTGTATATAACACCTTTACTTGGTAAAAGTGTAAATGCCACTGATCTGTTAGCCCTAGTTCATAGTGAAGCAAGTGGGCCCATGTCTAGCTAGGCTAGAGGTGGAGATGAATATTTCGTGACCTATACGGATGTGGCATCGCGTTATGGTTATATGTTTCTTTTGAAGAACACAAATCGGAAACTTTTAAGTTTCGACACGAAATAGACGAACAGATCGGCTATAGTATTATACCGTCACGTTAAGACCGTAATGGAAAATACTTAGGCAATAAGTTTCTATTATACTTGAAAGAGTAAAGTATTCTTTCATAAGAAGACTCCTCCCGCAACACGTCAGTTTGACGGTGTGTCCAAAATGACTAACCGAATTATGTTAGACATAATAAGGTTAATCATGAGTCGCTCTGAGCTACCATTTCCTTCAATGGATAAGCATTATCAGTGCAGAACTTATTTTGAATAAGGTTCCATAAAAACCTGTTTGACAGATATCATATTAGATATGAACAGGAAAGAAATCGGGTTTCACATTCCTGAACATTTGGGTATGCTAGGCATATGTTTGGATGATACCAAACTAGAACCCAAATTGGATAAGTGCCAATTGTAGGTTATCCTAGGGATACCATAAGTATTGTACTTATAAATCTCACCTGAGAATAATTAGATTGTTGCTCACCATGCGGTTTTCCTAAGAGGAATACCGATATGCAGTGGTAAGTGGGAGGATAGTAAAACTCGATGAAAATCAGAGTAATACTATTCCAGGCATCGAATCTTAATGGAACACAAATAGTTCATCAAGGATGAAACTACCTATTAATCTTCGAATACACAAGAACCACGTAAGTCGGAGAGAGTTAGAAAATAACCTGGGGTATGGGTTTCTAATCTCACCTCATAAAGATGTCTATCTTTTGAGGTATACTAACTGACTACGTACAAGGAAGTGATACAATGTATCGACTCCCTATTATGGAAAATTGCCATGAGTCCGAATTGGATTCCATGTATATCAACAAGTTTGGATACTAGTTGATATACCGCAAGGCATTATGCCTATTGGTACTATATAAGTCTTCAAGGAAGACATACATGGATGGCAACATACCAACGTACTAAGCTAGGCTTGTAGCGGAAAGGTATCGTTATCAACATTGGGTTGATTACGATTCAACCTTTTAACTGTTGCCATGGTATATCCATTTGGATGATGCTTGCTAAAGCTACATGTTTCATTTATGAAATATGTCAGCTTAACGAGAAAATCGCTTTTCTGAAAAGGAAACCTTTTGGAGGATGTTTAAAACATCCTGTCGGTTTTGTCGTACATAACAAGCAAACAAGGTTTGCAGGTTATTCGATCCATGTTTGGATTGAAGCAAGCATTAGGTTCTTGGAATTATCATTTTGATGTAATCATAATGGTGTATGATTTAATTCAAAACGAAAATGATTCTTGTGTATATAAGAGGGTTAGTGGGAGCGCACTGACAATGGCTGTCCTATATATAATGATAATATGTCATTTCTTGGAAATGATATTCCCATATAAACAGTCGGCGAAAGCTTGGCTTTCGAATACTCTCCGAGAAATCGTACATTGAAAAATGTACGGGACCTAGTGTCTCATACGCTTTGAGCATATAGAGTCACAAACAGGCCAATTCGAGTGATAGTCACTGGATTGATGTTAAGAACATCCGTTAGTATCTTAGAGAACTAATGATGTTGTTTTAGTCTATGGAGATGGAGAACTTGAAGTGACTAGGATCACTGTAGCAAGTTTCCTAACCGATAAAACGACTATAAGTCGCAAACGGTACTACAAAGTTTGAATAACGGAACAGTGAGCTGGAAATCTTCCAAGCAAGATACTGTTACCGAATAAACAACAAATACGGGTTATTGCTGCATCTGAGGCGGCAATAGAAGCCATTTGGGTCGAAAACAAATCTAATAAGATTAGATATAGTTCTGTTAGCAGCTGAGCTAGGCGTCAGCACAGGCTAAAGAATTAATGGTCTCATCAAAGATCCAGATACATACTTCGATATTCATCTGATTCGTTCGGATCATACATCATGGCGATGTGATGATCGAATAAATCGCATCAGGTGATAATCATGCAAATCCGCTGACGAAAGCATTTCTCAGCAGTTTAAGCCAACTGTACATAGTTCGGGTGTTAAGCACTCGAGTGACTGGCTATAGGCCAAGTGGGAGATTGTTGGACAATTATGACCCATAGCGTCACTATTTATACAGATCATGGTGTTGTTGTAGAAATTATCTATGTGACAAAAGAGACTGCACTCTTATCATTTGTGATTAGATCACCTAGATGTATAAATGATGAGAGGTCCCTATGATTTGTTCCTGGACGGAGAATGATATGAGACAGTATCCGTCCAACAAGGATAAATCATTAAATATCCCTAGTCAGAGTATTATCGAGATTGGACATCGATAAATACGTAAAATACTAGTATTACACTTGTGCGTGTTGTGGGGGCACAACGGCATAGTTCTCATATATTTGGGTATAGGATACTCATGCAAGTGTAATAGGAGGTTGTGTTTTACCGATGGTACGGGAAACAGCTTCACTCTGGATAGACCCTCTCGGAATTCCATTGGTAGTATGACTATATGTCTATGGAAGTCCGAAATCAGGGTAGGTGTATTTGGTCTTAACCTGAGACTTGCACCGCTAATACTTACGACAATCAATATACTTTGGTTGAGGTCATCCATGGTTTTAACCGGTTTCTGTGTACGCCGATTATCTTTAGTGACTAGTTACCAGAGATCCGACATGTGCTTCGTACGGGGCATACACAATTCCAGCCCCAGGCCTAGCACGTGATCATTCGATACATGACAGAAATACGTAATACTACGGTATACTACGCTTGATATAGATCCTTTATTCCTGTAAGGATATTTCTGGAGAATTAGGTAGGCATGGCGCTTTGCTAGAAGCCAACCTTGTCTTGTAAATCGGTATAAACGTAGTACGAGGTACTTACGTGTTCGGATAGTCCGACGACCGAATTTACTGCCTACATATCCGGGGATCTCATGGGTCGCTTCCCAAAGATTCACCGATGACGCATAAAACGCACTCTAAATTAATTTGGGATTAATTAGAAGAGAGAGAAAATTAATCTGGGATTAATTGCGGAGATATTTTATCTGGGATAAAATCTCATTAAAAGAGAGATAACGGTTAATTTGGAATTAATCAAGAAATTAATATATTTGATATATTAAACGAAATTGGATTTCGACGCGGAATTAAAATTAGATTTTAATTCGGGCGAACGAATTAATTTAGAATTAATTCGTTAGCGACGTGAATAGTGATTTCGCTAGGCGTAATCATTTAAATACGACGCAACAGAAAATTTGTTAATTTGGAATTAGCGAACCCGAGCCCGAGATTATTTGCGAGCGCATTCGCATTTCGAATTCGAGTGCGGCACGCAAGTCAAATCAAGCGTCAAATCGCTAGTCGCATCAAGCTTCAAATCACTTATCACTTTGAGTGATGTGACTTGACAAGTTGTGATTGATGTGATTGAGTGATTGAGTGATGTGAGTGGTTGGGCTTTCATGGTTTGACTTGTAAAAGCCAAATTCATATGAAATGCATTTGAAATTCACTCTTGTGTATAAGATACACAAATTTGGATCACATTTGACAACTCTCTCTCTCCCATTTCTTTCTTCTTCCTCACGCCCAATGGGCTCCAAAACTGCTCACTGGTTCTTCAAAATGCCGAGCAGTAGGGAAGCTTGGAGTGTGGTTTTGTGGCAAAATCACAAGTGCTAGCACACTTACGAGACATGCGAAGGTGATAGGGAAGTCCACCCATGAGCCGGGAACCATTCGACGAAGGTTGGAGCTTGACAAAGGACCAAAAACGAAGCCAATCCAGGAGGTTGTACAGCTCACTGCCGAATGGAACAGAAGGCAGAATCTGAATTTTTGTTGCCTCCGCGTCGCTCAACCGATTGATGTGAGTATTTCGCAACTTCTTCGATGTGTATTCGCACTTCATTCATGCTTATTATTGATCTTGGGACCTTAATAGAAACCAACACAAAGGTATTCCTAATGACATTCGTTGGATTATTGAAGCACGGGTCCGAATGGCAGGTGAGTCATCTGACTCTTTTGTATCATATCTGCATGGTTTAGGAAGAATCACCTATGCTAAAAAGAGAAGAACTAAAAGAATGGGTGTTTGCTATAAATATGCACTCATGACATGTAATACTCGTTGTCGTTCTTTAGGAATGGTGTCTGATAACCGCAAAGATAAAATTAAATTCATTAGGGATGGCTTGAGTAAGAAGTCATTGGATGACATATCATTGACTCTTGAGACGCATCCTAGTGGATATGTGTATCACGCGATTCACATGTTAAAAACATAATTTTGAAAAGAAAGACAACATTTAAGTCTCGGGAATCTGACTCTAAAAGATCATGTTTGCCAATTTATAAGAAAATTGGATGGGAGCTTGTCTCTGAGGCATATATGTCATTCAAGCTGTTACTTCATGTAAATATTATTATCTCTTTGTATTTATCTAATAATTGTGATTTGTTTTGTTATTCTCTTTTATTTTCTCCGACATGATCCAGACTTTTTGACTCTCACGATATATTTTATTGTTTAACTAATAATTGTAATTTGGCAAGTACTAGTGCTATTATTACTCACCTTTTTTCAGGTTCTATAAACTGAGCTCATCATTACACTCTTGAAGACATCCAGAGTTGAAAAATAAAAAAAACAAAAACAAAAAAAAATAAAAAATGGAGGCAACTTCAAGAAGACGAGTTGTAAATATTTGTGTGTTTTGCAGTACTAGTGTTTGTAGGAAACGTTTTCCTTGCGCAGCGGAAACGGTTTAGACACACAGATCGGACTTGAAAATTTTTTATGCGCTTCCCTTGAACTTCCCGAATGTTACTGCCACCACCAATGACATTTTGCTTCAGTTTTAGACAAAATTCCAGGCCCGAAACAGCCACGGAACAGTCCCCGAATAGCCCCGAACAGTCGGACAAAAACTGGACTGTTTTGGACTCGATTCGAGCCCAACGCACTACAGAAATAGCCACTGAAATCTGTGGACAGCGGCTGTGTTTTGGTTCTGATTTTTCACTTGAAAACAGCCCCAACACAGCCCCAAAACATCACAAAATATTCTCCAAAAAACTGGATTAAAACGAAACCAAACCGAGTTCCGTTTCACCAAGTAAAGAGGCGGCAATGAGCAAAAATAATGCTCACTGCAGTGAGCAATAAGAAATAGATGAAGATGAAGATTTGTTTGACACCACAAAGTCTTCCGAAATATCTTGTTACCAACGGAAACTTGTGTGGGCAAGACTCATAAAAAAATCCCTAAACGTTTTAGAGATTTAATCACACTAACAACTTTTGTTCTTTTGATTTTTATTTTTCTTCGTTTTCTTTTGTTTTTCGTTTTCTCAACTTTTGAAAGAATTAAAGAATACAAAGAAAGGTGGCTAGGTTAGAATGAAAGGCTTGCCAAAAGAAAAATCATATTTCCTTTTTATACTTAGGGTTTTAATTTTACAAAATTAAAACAAAACCCTACATATTCCTCCTAGTGTATTTTCGGCCAAGGGGTTTATTTTTCAATAATTTTGTAACATCCAATATTAAATTCCATAAAGAAAATATATGTTACAAAACTAATGAGTTATTACCTTTCAAAAAGGTGTAACTTCCAAAATAAAGCCAAGGGTTTCCAAAACCCAAAAATTGGAATTCCTAATTTAACCTTACATTAAATAAATTTGGAATTCCTAATTTGACCTCACATTAAATTATATCTTTATAATTTAATACATTTGTTTAAATATCATATATTTAATAAAACTATATATTAACTTTTAATATAAAGTTTCAAGTGTCACAAAATAATATTATTAATCATATTAATAATATTTATACATTTGTGAGTATATAATTGGACTATCCAATTATACTAAATTCGATATAGTAGATCGAGCTAGCACGAGGACCAAATGGACCTACGGTTCCGAGCTCCAATAATCTCGAAATATTAATTAGGATCTTAATTAAATATTCTGAATTATTAACTTCGGGTTATTCCACTAAAAACCCGAAGTTGCACTCTCGTTGCCGCATATGATATATTAAGCCGAACCAAGTCGGTGTCCATCGATATAGTCACTCCATATAGATTAACTCTTCATGAGTATCTCGTAATTAGAGCGGGGTTATAATGTCCGTTATACCCCTCTAGTTATTTTTACCATAAGTACCATTAATTCTCTAATGAACGTTGGGGTGCACGTTTTCCCACATGCCTTGTATCCCTTCATGTATTCCAATCACGAGTATTTTCACAAGAATATTAAACATGCATTCCCCATTAAAATAATAGACAAACATATATAAACCTTTTATTTAAGAAAGGGAAAGTCTTATTCATATTCAGGGGATCTACTGCCCATCTTACAACTCTTTGAGGGTCATTCTAGGAAAGACTCTTACTCAAAATATCTCTCTTAACATCTTCGAACAACTCTCAACAATGTCCTCATGAACCGAGCTCTTCTTCTGAACAATTCTTAATAATATCCTTCTGAACTGAGCTCTTTATAGAAACTGGGGACCGGGAGGTCGAACAACGTCCACAATTTCTCTAAGAGGAACTTGTTTGGTATCAGCACCAATATGAGGAGAGACCTATCAACTTCTAACTCCTGACATTGCACTTCATTCAACAACTCAACCTTAGGTGCTCCGCCCTCTATATAATAATGGGCACAAAAAGCTGCTAAATGAGCATAATAAGCAGGAGGAACAATGGAAACCGATCGAGTACACCTGGTATATCGTCCCTCCCACTACTTCCTGACGACTATCGCTATTGGCGATGCTTGGCCATCATAGTTGTTTGGTTATGCAACCATTCTGGTAGCCGATCCTCACCAGGTCCTCCACATGCTCTCGCAAGTCTCTACATCTCTCTGTGGTGTGTGCTCTAACATTATGGTGCACACAATAAGCCATATTGTCTCTCTTCTCAATGGGAAACCTCATTGGGTCGGGCTCAGTCAATAGAACTTTATCCTGGATTTCTCGAACTATCTGGCTAGGGGCCTGTTCAGGGGTGTGTATACCATCCCTCAGCAACATTGTTGACTTGGACATGCGGCCTTCTCTCATGCGTTGAATTACTCTGAGGTATCAGACTGAATTCCTTCTTCCTCGGGACCTGTCTCCTCAAGTTCATGTCCATATCCCGCTAGTTTTCTTGCCGGGGTTCTCTCAGCTTCTGAACAGTCCCCCATCGAACGATCTTTTCCTCTCCCTCCATCAAAACAAACTTCATTGCCTACTCTAAAGCCGCGACATAGTCCGGTATCTCCTGGATCCTCAGGTGAGACCATAACCTCCCGACCTTGAGGGCCCTTTGAAATTTTCCAGCGCCAACGAGGACTCATACGACCCGATCTATAATACCAGGCCGTATACCGATCAGCAAAGCTTTTCAAAGACTCGTCATCTCCCTGCTTCATTGATGAGTGGTAAATATATCACTATTTCTCACTCATTTGACTTAATATTTTGTATAGTTTTTTGAGTTTTGTGAATATTTTGATTTGTTTTGTGTTATTTTGTAGATAAATAAAGTTTCAGGACTCTCTGAAGGTGATTCGGGGCCAAAATAGTGAAAAAATGGGCAAAATGGCAAAACTCTCATTTGGTGCATCACGACGCGAAGCCTGCATCGCGACCGCTAATGTGCTCCGAGATCCTGCTAAATTGCACCGGAACACGTGTTAAAATATAAGAAGTTTGATCTTGCTAATGTGCGTCTGACACGTGTCAATATTACAGTATATCTGCTAACGTGCGTCGTGCCACGTGTCACCATCACATGTTGCCGACAATCATCTTCAACTATATGTCATCCACGTGTTTGACACGTCAGCAGCATACCGAGTCATTGCGCCATGTGTCATCCACGTCATCATCAACAAATCACATTATGCCACGTGTCACCATCACATGCTGCCGACAATCCACATCGCCACGTCAGCACAATTGTTGAGTTAATCTTTCAAATCTGCAACGTGTCACCATTCTATTGGGCTGACAGATTCCTCATGCCACGTCAGCAGATAACAGATCAAAGCATCCAATGAGCGTGTGCCACGTCAGCGCATCGCAAAGCGCAATGGTCACGCGTCACGACACACAGACCAATTTTTCCTTATAAATAGAGGTCAAAATTTCAGATCTGATTTCATATATTCTTCTATGTAATTCCTTAAGAATACTAAGAATATTGTATCTTGCTTGTTTATTTACAGCTTTCAGTAATTAATTTCCGCTTTTGCACTTTCTTTTCTTTACTTTTCAGTCTTTACTTTCAGCAAATTTACTTTTACGCACAATACTTTTCTTTCTTTAATTTTCAGTTTTTTACTTTTTAGTAATGAGGAGGTAACTCCCCCTTGCTGGGTAAAAGATAAAGCTTTTATTACTAATATTTAGATTAATCTCCCTTAAATATAATATATAAACTAGTTAAAAACCTGACATAATTAGGATACCGTCTGATTGGTCGGTTGGTAATTATTGAAATTGGTTTTAACCTGACTAAACTGGATACCGCCTGATTGGTCGGTTGGTAATTTATTATTAATTTGACTTAATGAGGATACCGCCTATATGGCTGGTTGGTAATTATCACGCAAAGTTAATATATTATTTAAGGGAGATATCTAAAATAGTAGTGATAAAAGTGGATCCTTTAACCTCAACATTTTCTTTTATTGTATTTTTACATTTTTTAATTTCCAGCAATTACTTTTCAGCTTTTACTTTACAGCTTTTACTTTTCAGCAATTTACTTTCAACATTTACTTTTCAGCAATTTAATTTTCAGCAATTTAATTTTCAGCAATTTAATTTATGTCTTTTATTTTATTTAAGTTTTTACCAGCCCTAGTTATGAGTTATAACTAAGTCAATTATCTGGGATTGTGATGAAATCCAATATCACCGGTTTATAAGGGGTTAATTTACAGTTTGGGTAATATAAAGGTTTATTTATTAAGTCTTAAACGTAATGTTTCTTGTTAACTGGCTATTAATAAGATTGATCAGGTAAACTTAAAATGAACTTGGAAAATGGATTTTAGGTTAAAGATCTTAGACTTAATAAACCACGATCTTCCTTGAGGATATATAATCCTTTAATAGATTTCTTTACAGGATATGAATATACCTGTTGGGCGGGGGTATCCATAATTGGAACTTGCACTTAATGAATTCAGGTAACTTGGTTGACATAGGAATATGATTAATTGGGTTACACTGGGTATTTGTATTTGATCATCAGAATAGGCTTTTACATAATTTCGTGTTCCAGGTTAATAAACCAATATATTACACAAACATAAAATAACCACTTCATCTTTTAAAAGATATTGGAAAGATTCACAACCCTGGATAGTTTTATAAATTTGAATTTTCTTTAATCTATTTTCGAGCAATTTTATTTACTTGTTTTAAGTTTAAAATCACATTCAAATCAAACAATCAATCCATTAGATACTTGTAAACATTTAGCTTCATAAATTAATAAAAGGTTTTAAGTTCTCGTGGGATCGATACTTTTTATAATACTTGAACGATACGTGCGCTTGCGTTATACGCCTGTGACAACGCCGGTCATTCATCAACCTCAACGACCCCACAGTCTTACTTGGTATGCAAGCCCTTTTGAAGTGTCGCACAAAGGATTTCCTCAACTGTGTAAAGCTGCTAATACTCCCCGGGGTTAAGTTCCTGAACCATAAGCTGGCTGACCCGCCCAAGGTTAAAGAAAACACCTTGCAGATGGCCTCTCCGACCATTCCCTGAATCTCCATCAGCGAAACGAACTTCTCAACATGTGACTTGGGGTTCGTGCTCCCTTTATAGACATCCATTGAAGACATGATGACTCTCCTTGGAAATTCCATTGCCATAATTTCCTTTGAAAAATGGGATGCCGCCTTTATGTCTTGGTCACCCTTTGGCCCGTCTTTCATCATTTCCTCCTCTTCCTCATCTCCTTCCGAAACCAACCTCTCATTTGGTTTTTAGAGCTATCACGCTCGCGTCCTCGGGATTCCCCGCATTTCTCGGTACGGGCATGGTACCTTTCGTAACTGGTACCTCCATGCCACTGTCCACGAAACATAGGTTGTTGTTGGAGGATTCCGGAGTTTGTCAGCCTTCCACTTATTCCCAAAACTCCCCCGCTGGTGCGGCTCCAGCAATGACTATCGATTTCATTCTATGGGTACCTCTCTTTCCATTTTCAACGTCTCCTTCTGCTCCAATGATTATTTTTCCTTTCGCTATCTCCTTATTTCTTTGGCTAGGGCCCACTCCCCCCTCTTCTCCCGCCTTCTTTTCCGACTTCTCCAACTTCTCCATCATGGCCTTCATGAAGGTTTGGGTTGCCTCCATTTCCTTTTGTGCACTTTCCCTCTCACTTCGCATGGTTTCTTTTATTTTCTCCATTCACTATGTCATCGAAGCCTCTGAAGATCTGTGGTTCCCGTTTCCTGCCATCGCCTTAGTATGTTTTTTTTTTTTTGGAAAATTGCATTAGTATGTTTGCTGCTTCTTGTACTGTTCCCCACAGACAGCGCCAACTGTTGACGATTGTTTTTCATTTTCAAGGGTATTTTGGGAAAATCACTCAAACAAACCTCTTCAACTGTGAATTTATTTGGTATTATTGGGAGCCAAATACAAACTTGGTAAAAGATAGAAACAACATATAAGAGAAAAGATTTAACGTGGTTCGGCGGAATGGATCAAACCTACGTCCACAGACACAAGGAAAAATGAAACTTTTATTACTGGCTCGGGTCTGACTGACGTCTTTTCTTTTTCTAGCTCGAGATTATTTTCTCTATATTACAAATTATAAGTGTTTGTGAATAAAATTTGATCAACCATTTACAATGAACTCTCAACCCACTTATATACTAAGACAAAATACAATGTTACGCTAACTTCGTGACGTCACCCACGTTGCCAAGCCATTATTGCTTAGGTTCTCTTCCCTAATTACCTTACAGATTACAGCCCGGTCGCCTGACACCTCTACGACCTGCCACCTGAATCTCATTAAATTAGCCATTCTTGGTAACTGTTGCAAGCTATTCCCATGTGCCTATCGGTATTCCAACTACTCCCACGCGATAGCGTGTGTCAGTCAATAAGCTTGCAGCTTTGCTCCGTCCCATCAGCCGCTGGCCTGCTTCTATCTCATCAATCCTTGAGAAATTCAAACTTTTGTTTAGGTCTTACGTCATCTAGACTTGATCTTAATGTCATTACCCCGACCTACCTCATCGGGTCGGTGCTGAGACATTCACTTCCCTTATCTCCCTAAACATCTTTCCACCTCGGGTCCGGCATCAAGTGAAAACTAACTCTGATCTTTTTCTCGGGCCGAATGCCTATGCCTCTTGGGCCTGGGCTCATTGTTCATGAAGTGAAAATCTCTTTTATACCCTTCTTCATACTCTGGCCTTTTTTCGGGTCAGGAAATCACCATCAACACAATTAAAATTGATTAAGTATTGTGATTTGAGAGCTCACGTTATGTTGAATGAATGGGGAAAGAGATTTGCCTAGAAATATCCGTAGGCAATTGTTAACAGTGAATAGGGCCATTTTTTTGAAGGAGCAGATTGCACTGTATATGAATATGATGACGGGTAAAACCACGTGTGCCTTCTGCACATGCAAAGAAGCCAGATGATTGTTATTGTGGCCTCTTTGGATATTGGAGGTGTGAACTGTGAGCCTGAGACAGATTGGATGTGGGATTCACAATAACAGCATCCTCGTAAGATGCGCGCTACAAATTGTGGGGGCCGAAGGCTTTTTCCTTTTGCTTTCATTTCAAAAATCAAATTCACTTTTGTTTTTTTGCCTTTCCTGTGTCAGAAAAACACCAGGATGGCTACTATTTATCTTCATGTTGCCACTCCATGTCAGTCACTACTGCAACTCGCCTCTTCCCCATGCCATTTATCGTTTTTTTTCTGTGGGATGCAATAATAACTATTATACACTTGTGTGTAGACCCGGCCGGCACGAACCGGACCCGAACAAGACGGTTCTCGGTTTCACAAGTGTGGAACCGGAACCGAACGGAATTAACCGGTTCGGTTCCATTTGTTTTTTTTTTTTCCTTTTTTTTACTTTATTGAAAATAAAAATTTGTGATTGATAAATTAATATAATTTAAAATTATGAATTTGAATTTATATAATAAACTTACATTACATAATTACATTAAATTACAAATAAAATTCTTATCTAAAAAAATAATAAAAAAATTATTAAATTAAAGAGCTTAAACTTAAATTTTTAAAAACATAAGTTGCCTATGTATCCTCCAGGGGTGAGAGGAATCAAAGCTTACGTAGTTCCATTACATTTTAAAGATATTTCCCCATTGTAATTTTACAATTATTTGGATCAAACAAAACATTCAAACTTTCATAATATTAATAGCTTCAAACAAAAGAATATCATAAGGATCACGACTATCAACATGCTCATCGAGAGTACAACCAATATTCAAACTTTCAAGAATAAATAAATGTGATGTATGATAATAAACTCCGCTAAAAATTTGTGTAGCATCAATAAAAACTTTTAAAATCTCTAAAATTTTATCACAAATTTCTCATTAACTAGGAAAAAGTGTGATATGTTGAACATGTTGAGAAAAAAAAAACAACATAATGCATCTTTGTATTGCAAAGCTTGACATAAAAGAAAATAAGTTGAATCCCAACGTGTTGGAACATCTCGTGAAAATTTTATCGGTTTAATACCATTAAATTTACAAAACTTGGCCCATTCTCTCTTAACTTAAGAATATGACCAAATACAATTAAGTGCTTTCTTAATATGATCAATAAAAATGTGATAATTTTTCCAAATCATCTTGAACACATAAATTAAGGACATGACATGTGCAACAGACATGAAAAAATTGACCCCTATTTAAATAAATCTAAAGCACTCGTACCTTTACTAGATGATGCGTACCTAGCCATTTGAGTTTGCGTCGTATCAAGTCCAAGTTCAACCGCATGATGTCTTTTCAGGTGCTTGGTCATATTGCCCTATCCACTAGTAAATTTGTAAGAAACCTCGCAATGGTTGCATACCGCTCTTGAACCTTCATCAGTATCGACTAAATGAAAATGAATTTTGAAAACATCTGAGGAACGAGACTTAACTTCTATTCTCCGTGAACCGATACTAGGGTCGCTTTCTTGGGTTGGCACATTTGACATTGTGTTCTCAGATGAGCTTGTCATTTGTTGTTTAAGAAATTTTAAAGAATTAGAGAATTGAGAATGAAAGAATTCTATGAATTGAGAGAATTGAGAATTGAGAAATTGGTGTGTTGAAATAATGAAAAATGACTCATATTTATACAATTTTTGAATATTTTTGTGATACCTAAAATGCCCCTAAAATTAGCCGTTTTATTACTGTTATTAGGGGAAATTTGGGAATTCTCCAATTTTTTTTTAGCCATTGGCCCTTGGTCGGTTAGGGTAGGAACCCTAACTGAACCGGTCAAGTTTCGATTCCGGTTAATTAGCCATTTTATTACTGTTATTAGGGGTAATTTGGGAATTCTCCAATTTTTTTTTTTAGCCATTGGCCCTTGGGGGCTAGTAGCCGTTGGGGGAGGAGGGGGGGTTGGAACCCTAGGTTCCAACCGGTTCGGTTAGGGTAGGAACCCTAACTGAACCGGTCAAGTTCTGATTCCGGTTCCGGAATCGGAACTGGACAGTTCCAACAGGTTCGGTTGGCCGGGTCTACTTGTGTGCACCACCTACCATGGAGTCCTTCTTTCTGCATCAGATAGATGAGTGTAATCGAGCAGACCCGTTCGAGTTCAATTGTTTATGAATGATTAGATTTATTTATATCCCTAATTGGATGGCAATAGAGAAGTCATGTTCCGTTTTAATTATGATTTATGATAAAAAAAATCATTTCGAATTTTTTTTGAATCTAGGCAAAAAATCGTTTTGAATATCTGTCCGAATAATTTTAAATTCATTCAAGATTATGAGATCTTTAGGAAAAAATTTGAATTTCAAGTTGAGTTTTCGAAATTCTGGAAAAAGTTTTAAAAATTTGAATTTCAAGTTGATTTTTGAATTTCAAGTTGATTTCCAGCTACAATTAATTATTTTGTCCATTATTATTATTGGTTTGGTGCTTAACTTTTTGCCAGTCAAATCATATCATGTAAATGAGCTGTTCCTGTCATGTCACGCAAGGACAAGCGAGATCCAAAGGCTTGTAATTGTTTGCCCATGGTAACATTTCTATACTAAACACTAAAACAAAATGTAATGCTTTGTAAGAAAGCTTGTAAGAATCAAAATCATTTTTAACGCACAAATGATTTGTTCTTCGCCATAAGTGCATGCTATATAATACGTACTTTTGATCATCTTTAATGTTTGCTAAAAAAATGTAACCCAAAATACCAAGATTTGCTATCAAAACAAAATAATTATCACACGTGTTTAACATCTTTTGACTCTACAACATGCATGTCATTAAGTGTATATTCATTTAATTTTATCGGTATGAATATTTCAATTTAAATTTTAATTCAAACAATAGATAAATTGACATAGTTAAATATTATTTTTACTAAAATATATGATTAACTTTTGATGTCTAAATCAATTAAAATTTCAAGTTGAAATCCCTGAAAGAAGATTAGAATAGGCCTAATTTTGGCTTGATTATTTAGCAATCCTTTTTAGAAAAAAAAAAAATATTAAGAAATATTAAAATCATAGACATCCATATTAGAAGTTTGACTAATAGGATTCAACTTAATGATGTGTTTGATGATTGTTTAACAAACCATTCAAACTTAAAAATCTATCAATACATAAAAGTTGATAAATAGTTTTCTTCTAAGACTGTTCAAGTTATTTCAAATGAGTTACTAATATTTAACTTCCCACATTCTGTGTTAATGTTCCACTTTTCACATTCTTCAATATGTAATATTTTATTTTCTTAACCGCTCCAAACTCTCATTTTTCTAATATTATTAATGATTGAAAATACATTAATTACATGCATATTAATATTTAATTTTTCACTATCTAACATTTTATTTTCCAACTTCTTCAAACTCTTTGTTTTCCAAGATTATTAATTATTGAAAGTACGTTAATTAAAGACATATTCATTTCAAATGAGTTATTAATATTTAAATTTTCACATTTTCCATTAATTATCACTTATTTATTAATAGAAGTTTAAGAGTCCAAAGTTATTAAATTATCTACAAAAGTATTACTAACCTAGTCAAATATATACTTCCATTAACAACTTTGCCCACCATCGATAAAATTTATAAAATAAAATAAGTTAAAAGATATATTTGTTAATTTACGAGAATATTAAAAGATTTTTATTATTTTGACAACTATGATTGAATGTACGATCCTCACTACAAGAAAATAACTATTTACTAAAAGATTTCGGTCGGAATGATATATTACCGATCGAAATATTATGTCAGTTAATGACTCATTGATACCACACTACTGACTGAATATATTTTCGTTGGTGATTTTACCTATCGATTATCGACCAAGTAAATTTAGTGTCGGTAAATATTACCGATGGATTACCGATGAAATATGGGAAATAATCGGTTGTTAAATAAATGAATTTCGGTCGATACTAACTTGAAATACTACCGATAGATAAAATATACGGTCAACACACTTAACACCGTTGACGTGTTGTATGTGAATTATTCAGACGCACTGCATGTAAGAGTTTCCCAATGTCGATCCTATACATAATAATCTGAAATAAATCCCTTTTTCACCAGATGTAACTTAACTTCCTCAATTTCTCTAAACTTCCAAAGATAACACACTTTGCAATGACACCTTATCTTACTGCCTTACATATATACCGACTAACCACTAGCACATTCAATAAATTCTTGTATCTCATTCACAATGTCCATGTTAAGTATGTTATCATTATTAAGCATCGCATACATCCACTCTTTATTTGAATTCATTTATGCTATGTTATAATTAAAATGGAAGAAAATTTCCAATTCACCCTGTTAGAGAAAAAAAGCATATCAAATTATAATATATACTTCAATAAAATAATTATCAACACACTCATAATGCAAGTTCCTAATTAAATTGATTTTCTTACCTAACTACAACCACACCAAAAAAAAAAATCTAAATATACAAGTTCCTAATTATCTTGATTTGTACATAATATACATTTGTTAATTAATATGGTAGGAAGAAAAAAAACTAACCAAGACTGAAGCAGAAGTAAGCAGAAATCTGGAAATGAAGAAGACTATTAGCAATTAGGCAAGGGAAGAGGAAAGTTTGGTTTTATATTTTGGAAATGTATCGACATGTTAGTTCCAATTGTTGGACAATTATGACCCATAGCATCACTATTTGTAAAAGACATTGTGTTTTTGTACAAATTAACTATGTGAAAAATGAAATTGCTCTTTTATCATTTTGTAATTGGATTACTTGGATATATAAATGATAAAATTCCATATGATTAGTACCAGATTAATAAGATATGAGACAGTATTAATCCACGAAAGGTTTAATCATTAAATATCCCTAGTCGTAGTATTATCGAGACTGGACATCGATAATGCAGAATAGGCTAGTATTACACTTGTGCGCGTTATGGAAGCTTAACGACATAGTTCTCATATATTTAAGTATTGGATACTTATGCAAGTGTGATAGGAGGTTCTGTTTGCCATTGGACCGGGAACAGCTTCGCTCTGGATAGACCCCTCGAAATCCCATTGGTAGTATGACTATGTGTCTATGGGAATCCGAATCCGAATCAGGGTAGGTGTATGTGGTCTTAACCTAAGACTTGCATCGCTAATACTTGCGACAATCAGTATACTTTGGTTTTGGTTATCCGGAGCTTTAATAGGTTCTGTGTACGCCTCTTCTGGGTATACTGAGAATCGTAGTGTATTGGGTGTGATGTCAATATGAAAGTATCACTTTAGTCATATGGAAATGATGATCACGCAGGGATACAGAACTAGTACTCTTAAATGCTGTAGCTATCGGGATAATATGACTAGGTCAGGATTATCCGATTATATAGACTAGTTACTGATGATCCGATATATGTTTTGTACGGGGCAGACACAATTCCAGCCCTAGGCCTAGCATGTGACATCCGATACTAGATCGTATTACACAATACATTGTATACTATGCCTGATAAAGATTATATATTCCTCGTTGAATATTTCTGGAGAATTTGGTAGGCATATTGCTTTGCTAGAAGCCAACCATGTCTTGTAAATCGGTAAGAATGTGGTACGTGGTACGCATGTGTTTGGATAGTCTGATGACCGTATTTACTGCTAACATATCCAGAGATCTCTTGGATCGCTTCCCAAAGATTCACCGATGATATTTGACTCGAAAAAAATTAATCTGGGATTAATTATGAGAGAGAAAAATTAATCTGGGATTAATTACGACAAGAATTTTATCTCGGATTAAATTCGTCTAGAATAGAGAACGCGATTAATTTGGAATTAATCGGCAAAGTAAATTTAATAGTTAAATTGGATTTTACTATTTAATTTATTTAATTAGGCTAAAATTATATATCGGATATATTAATTGAAATTGGATTTCAATACGGAATTAAAATTGAATTTTAATTCAAGCGAACGAATTAATTTGGAATTAATTCGTAAGCGACTTTCGTAATAATTTTGCTAGGTATTATTATTTAATTAAATTGGATTTAATTACGTCGCGACGGAAAATTCGTTTAATCAGATTAAACGAACCTGGGCCCAAAGTGTGTTGTTCAAGCCAACTTAAATTTGGAATTTAAAGTGGTGGGACCCACTCTAACTTACATCAACTTGTCAAAAGATGATGGAAGTTGTTGGCAATATTTATTGCACTTTGGAAGTCAAAACATACACACTTTTTACATGTTTGGTAACAAGTTTAGAACTTGAAAAAGACTATTCAAATTTCTCTCTCCCTTGGTGGCCGATTCTTCCTCTCTTCTCCATGGAAATTTTGTTGCAAAAATTATTCAAAGCTAGCACTTTAGAGAGTCAATTAAGGTGATAGCGAAACTCACCATTGAGTTTGGAATTCAAAAGAAAGCTTGGAGTTTCTTCTACAACAACGAAAAGTTTTGAATCTCATCCAATCAATATAAGTTTTTTTCGCAAATGTTCTTGTATTATTCACACTAGAATCATTGTTTAGAATCCTTGGTATGTCTTAGAGACACTAACAATGGTATCAGAGCCACCTAAACTTGATTTGAAATCTAGGATTTATGGACTTTAATTTGGGATTTTTTGCTTGGAGCTTGATTTACGTAAATTGATTGTGGTTGTGTTTATATGATGATGAATTAGATTTGTGTATCATTGGATTTGAGAAAAATTTATTGGATCAAAAATCCCCAATTCCTTATTCATGGCCGAATGTGACCCTAGTATGCTCATGGTGATTTTTTGAAAATTAGACAATTGGATGTGTTGTAAACATGAAATGAATATTGATTGTTGATTTAATTAGATTAAAATCAAAATTGGATATTATTTATGCCCATTGCCGCGAGCTATAGCATGTTGGAATAGATTGATTTTGCTTCAATTTGTGTTGGACATGAATTGGATGATTAAAGCATGATTAATTAGTTTAATTGATGTTTTGGAAATATTAGTTTAATTAATTAATTATGACAATTACACTTTAATTAAATTAATGTGATATTTGGAATATTATGTTAATAATAAATTAGTCTTTAAATTGAATTGGGCTAATTTGTTGTATTTGGGCTTAATGGGCTTGATTGGGCCAAGATTGGTTTTGGACAATTGGGTTGGATCCAATTGGGCCTAAAACCATTTCCATAAAATCCAAATATTACTATTGGGCCTAATGGGCCTAAATTGATTTTTGGCATAGGGTGATTCCTAATTGGGCATTGGCATATTGGGTTTGATCCATAATGGCCAAAGCCCATGCCTAAAGAATTAATTGAAAGCCCATTAGACTTTAATTGAAAGCCCGTTAGACTTTAATTGAATAGTATTCGATGCTAATTGGGCCTTTGAGACCCATTTAGATTGTATTTGGAATCCAAGTCTAAAAGGCACTAAAATAAGTGTAATTATTTAATTTGGAATTAAATATGAATTAGTATTGGATACAATTTAAAATTGGATTTAAAATTATAGTTCGATATAATTCAAGAATACTTACTTTGAGTATTTATTCTTAAACGAGTTGGACTCGCGCAAATCAAATCGTTGTTTGAACATTGGATGGTCATTAATCAAAGATTAATTAATTGGATTAGATTGATTGACATCATGCTTTGTGTGAATGCTTGGATGTATTTGTATGAATAATGTATATCAGATGGATATTAGATGAGTGGGGGCAATTTTTGAAATTGTTGTAAGTATGGTACTTATTTATTAAATTGGACCTGCGTGTCCAGCCTTTCACCTCATTATCTCTTTGTATTTCTCTTCTCACCAATTCCCTTCAATGCAAAAAAGGTTTCTTTTAGTGTTATGTAATTGGGTAGAAGAATGTAAAATGCTAGCGGGAGAGAGGAAAAAGAGTGATTTGTTCTAGGAATAAATTATGTTATATATCCATCCGCATATCATTATTAATTTATTCCCGCCTTATTATGATTTTAGAATGCATGTTTAAGGGTGTATGATGAGACCCAATCAAAGATAATAAATTGGTTACCAATTTACGTGAAAAACCCTCATTAAATATTAATTGTTTTCCTTCCATTGAGTGGTTCTCTCTCAAGATCCAAGATTGACATTGGTTTGGCAGCCAAAGTCAAGATCATTGTCCATCGCGGATGTGTTTGAACCACAAAAGCTTTGTTACATATCGCATGTCTTGGGCAGTTGTGATTTGTTGGCCAAAGTCAAGGTCACTTCTGTACATCGACGTGGATTACGAAGCTTTCACACTGTCAATGGGTCACACTTAACTGGAATCATTAAGCTTGTTGAGCCAAAGCCAAGGCTTAGTTGATTCAGAGGAAAAGGTTATGAAATATATATTGGATATATATCTCGGACTTGGAGGTCCACCTACCGGATCTAGGAATTGGATGGGATCCAATTGATCTTAGAGATCTAATAGTTAAGTTTCATACAGCTTGTTGGCCAAAGTCAAGGTTGTGTGTTATTTAACGGGATCCTAGCCCAATAGGAAACTGGGTTTCCCGAGTACTCAACAGAGGGTTAGAGGCTCGCCGAAAAATAGTGGGAGGCTAGTATTAAATTTGCAATTTCATTTAATACTTGCTAAACACGCTCTTTTAATTTTATTTATCGTCGTTATAAAAATATTAGTTGGACTAATATTTGTTTTATTGCTTTCTTTGAACAGTTAGACTGTACAAGACACTACTCCACTTGTAGTTGGTTATATAGTTAGACTATAGTAACCATTACATTTTGAGTGTACCCAAAATCATTGATTGGATATTTGGACTATTGCAATCGAGATGGCTGGAAAGATTAGCGTTAGAGACATCATCATGGGCGACAATGTCTTTAACGGCTCAAATTTTCCAAATTGGGAGATGAATCTCAGGATAGTCCTGGGAGCCGAGAAGTTACTCTATGTCATAGAGAAACCTCTCGGGCCTGAGCCCGGAGTTGAGCAAACAGTAGAGCATGAGTTTTAGAAGACTCATCGTGATGATAACTTTAGCGCTCAATCCGTAATGCTTGTCGCAATGACTCCTCAATTTCATCGTCAAAACAAAGGATTGGATCCTTATAATATGATGTTGAAATTGAAGGATTTTCACAGGTCTAATCTTAGATCTCAGAAGCATGAGTTGTGAAAGAAGCTTTTTCGCTCGTGTATGTCAGAGGGTACATCTGCCGAGCACTATGTGTCGCAGATGATTGCTGACATCAAACAGCTAGGTCATCTGGGCATAACCTTCGAGGCCGAGACTTCCATAGATTTGATCTTACAGTCTCTGCCCGAGTGTTGGGGCGGGTTCGTCATGAACTATAACATGATGAACCAAGAAAAAACTATTGGAGTTGATGGCAATGTTGAAAGAAGCAGAGCCAGAGCTTCTGAAGGGCAAGAAGCATGAGGCGTACCTTACTTCGACATCCCAGAAGGCCAAGGCTTGGCCGAAGGTTTCTGATGGTGTGAAGAAAATGAAGAAAAAATGAAAGGCTAAATCATCACAGTCTTCTGGGAAGACTAAGGACATATCCCAAGACGTCTGCCTATATTGTGGCAAAAGGGGTCACTGGAAGCGTGACTGTCGTGAGTACAAGGAGGAGTTAAAAGAAGTGAATACGGGAAAGGCTCCGGCTTCAGGTATGTTTGTTATAAACATGTCCACTACTGGTTTTAAAAATTGGATTTTTGATTCTGGATGTGGTACTCACATATGTACTGGTATGTAGGATCTATTGATTAGTAGGATACTGGCTTCAGATGAGATCGACCTACGAGTCGGAAAAGGGACAAGAGTCATTGTTTTGGCCGTTGGGGCCTATGTTTTGAACCTGTCATTGGGGTATATAATTACATTAGGTGACTGTTATTTTGTACCTAGTTTGACTAGGAACATCATCTCTGTATTTTGTTTAACCCGTTGCGGGTGTACTTTTATATTATGGAACACTAGGTGTTTTGTATATAAAGATGAAATTTTGATATGTACAACATATGTTAATAATAGTCTTTATATTTTGAATATAAATGAATCTCAAACATATACCATGACAAATAAAAGGCTCAAATTGAGTAACATGGATGAAACTTATATGTGGCATTTTCGCCTGGGACACAATATCAAGACTCGTATATCCACAGTTTCAAAGAGTGGATATATGGACGGATTTGATCCTAATACATATGACGTCTGCGAATCTTATTTATTAGGCAAAGCGCCTAAAATGCCTTTTAGTGGTAAATGTGTACGTGCCACCTAGCTGTTAGCCCTCGTTCATGGTGACGTATGTGGGCCCATGTCTAGCTAGGCTAGAGGTGGTTATGAATACTTAATACCTTTACGGATGTTGCATCGCGTTATGGTTATGTGTATCTTATGAAACACAAGTAATAAAATTTTGAGAAATTCAAATAGTTTCGACACGAAGTAGAAAAACAGACCAACAAAAGTATTAAAACATCACGGTTGAATCGTGGTGGAAAATATTTGAGCAATGAGTTTCTCGATTACTTGAAAGAGTATGGTATTCTTTCATAGTGGACTCCTCCCGGAACACCTCAATTGAGTGGTGTGTCCGAACGGAGAAACCGAACTTTGTTGGACATGGTAAGGTTAATGATGAGTCGCACTGCGCTACCAATTTCCTTCACGGGGTACGCATTGAACAGTGCAATACTTATTTTGAATAAGGTTCTGTCAAAATCTGTTGGACATACTCCATATGAAATATGGACTGGAAAGAAACCGGGTTTCTCATTCCTGAAGATTTGGGTATGTTGGGCATATATTGAACGTTTGGATGGTGCCAAATAAGAACCCAAATCGGATAAGTGCCTATTTGTACTTGGTTATCCTAGGGAAACCAAAGGATATTATTTCCACAACCCATAATAGAACAAAATATTTGTTGATCTCCATGCGGTTTTCCTTAGAGGAATTCCTAAATGCAGTGGTAAGTGGGAGGAAAGTAAAACTCGATGAAAATATGAGTGATATTGTTCCTGGCACCGATCCCCTCACGGAACACGAACAGTTCATCAGGGATGAGACTATTCCACAATCTTCTAATACACAAGAACCGCGTAGGTCGGAGAGAGTCAGAAAACAACCTTAGAGGTATGGGTTTCTGATCTCACCTCATGTAGATATTAATCTTATTGAGGAATATAAACCGGAAACGTATGAGGAAGCGATACAAGGTATCGACTCCGCTTTATGGCAAGTTTCCATGAAGTCCAAAATGGATTCCATGTATACCAACCAAGTTTGGACACTGGTTAATGTACCAGAAGGCATTATGCCTATTGGTAGTAAATGGGTCTTCATGGTGAAGACATACATGGATGGAAACATACAAACATACAAAGCTAGGCTTGTAGCGAAAAGGGTATCGTCATCAACATGGTGTCGATTATGACGAAACCTTTTACCCGTTGCCATGATTAAATCCATTCGGATAATGCTTGCTAATGCTGCATATTTCGATTACGAAATATGGGAGATGGAAGTCAACACTGTTTTCCTTAACAGAAATCTTTTGGAGGATGTTTATATACAACAGCCTGACGGTTTTGTCATGCCAAAACATGCAAAAAAGGTTTGCAAGTTAAATCGATCCATTTATGGATTGAAGCAAGCATTGAGTTCTAGGAACCAACGTTTTTTTATGAGATCATAATGGTATATGGTTTCATTCAAAACAATGATGATTCTTGTGTATATAAGAAGGTTAGTGGGAGCGCACTGACAATGATTGTCCTATACTTTGATGATGTATTGCTTCTTCGCAATGACAATCCCATACAATAATCGGTGAAAGCTTGGCTTTCATTAAAATTCTCCATGAAATTCTTGGCAGAGGCAACCTTTATTCTAGGAACAAGGATCTACTGGGATAAATCTAAAAGTTGTTGGCACTCTTCGAGAACTCGTATATTGACAATGTTGAAGAGATTCAATATGTATCAGTCCCAGAATGGGCTACTTCCGGTGTCACATGACGTCTATCTATCTAAGGACATGTGTCCTAAAACTCAAGATGATAGAGATTCAATGAATCAGATCATGTTCGCTTAAGTAGTTGGATCGATCATGTATGTCATGATATGTACGCGACTTGGTGTCTCATATGCTTTGAGCATCTGTAGTCACTATCAGGCCGATCCAAGTGATGGTCACTGGATTGATGTTAAGAACATCCTTAAGTATCTTAGACGAACTAATGATGCTTTCTTAGTATATGGAGAAGGAGAACTTGAGGTGACTGGGTTCACCGATGCAAGTTTCCAAACTAATAAAGACGACTGTAAGTCGTAATCAGGGTACATATTTTATCTGAATAACGGAATAGTGAGCTGGAAATCTTCCAAGCAAGATACATTTTCCGATTCAACAACAAAAGTGAAATACATTGCTGCGGCTGAGGCAGCAAAAGAAGCATTTTGGATCTATAAAATTCCTAATTGGATTAGGAGTAGTTCTGTTAGCAGCTGAGCTGGGCTACTGTTGAAGTTTCTACGGCCCCGAGGATCGAAGACAAAGCAAGAAAACACATGTGAATACATACGACGAAGTTGCGGAATACTTACATCTATCGGTTGAGCGACACGGCAATGAACAAAAATCAAATTTCATGCTCACTGGTGGTCACGGCAGTCCACTGTCACAGCTCACTTTTTTCGGGTTCAATCTTCGTCCAACAAGCTCCAAGCTTTGGTTGATGATTCCAAGCTCATTGGTGGACTTCCCTATCACCTTCGCATGTCTCTCGGAGTGCTAGCTCTCAAGAAATTTGCCACAAATTTCCCACATTTTGCTTCCCTTGCTCACGGTTTTTGCCCAGCAAAAACAGTGAAGAAATGCCCATTTGGGCATGAAAGAGAGAGAGGAAAAAGAGGAGAGTTGTGTGGTTGGTTTCTTATTTGTGTATCTTATACACAAATGTGAATTTCAAATTCATTTACAATGAATTTGGCTTTCAAAAAGTCAAGCCTTTAAGGCTCCAACCACTCACATCAACTCCATCAATCAATGAATAGTGACTGGCGTCAATCACTCAAATGAAAGACATCTATCACTTGATTGATGGATGACGTGACGCTAGATGCGACTAGCGATTTGACACTAGATGTGACTTGCGTGCCGCACTCGAATTCAAAATGCGAATGCGCTCGCAAACAATCTCGGGCTCGGGTTCGTTAATTCCAAATGAATGAATTTTCCGTTGCGACGTAATTAAATGATTTTGCCTAGCGAAATCATTATTCACGTCGCTAACGAATTAATTCTAAATTAATTCGTTCGCCCGAATTAAAATCTAATTTTAATTCCGCGTCGAAATCTAATTTTGTTTAATATATCAAATATATTAATTTATCGATTAATTCCATATTAATCGTTATCTCTCTTTAAATGATATTTTATCCCAGATAAAATATCTCCGTAATTAATCCTAGATTAATTTTCTCTCTCATTTAATTAATCCTAGATTAATAAAAGTGCGAGTCATACGTCATCGGTGAATCTTCGGGAAGTGACCCATGAGATCCCCGGATATGTTGGCAGTAAATCGGGTCGTCGGACTATCTGAACACGTAAGTACCTAGTACTACGTTTATACCGATTTACAAGACAAGGTTGGCTTCTAGCAAAGCGCCATGCCTACCAAATTCTCTAGAAATATCCTTACAGGAATATAAGAATCTATATCAGGCGTAGTATACGTAGTATTGCGTATTTCGATCCAGTATCGGATGATCACATGCAAGGCCTGGGGCTGGTACAATGTCTGCCCCGTACGAAGCATATATCGGATTACGAGCAACTAGTCTCTTTATTATCGGATAATCATGACCAAGTCATATTATCCCGACGGTTGCAACCTTTTTAGAGAACCAGTTCTGTATCCCTACGCGATCATCATCTCCATATGACTGGAGTGACACTTCCGTCTTGACGTCACACCCTACACGCTACGATTCTCAATATACCCAGCAGAGGCATACACAGAACCGGTTAAAGCCCTGGACGACCACAACCAAAGTATATTGATTGTCGCAAGTATTAGCGGTGCAAGTCTCAGGTTAAGACCAAATACACCTACCCTGATTTCGGACTTCCATAGACACATAGTCATACTACAAATGGAATTTCGAGGGGGTCTATCCAGAGCGAAGCTGTTTCCCGTACCATCGGTAAAACACAACCTCCTATTACACTTGCAAGAGTATCCTATACCCAAATATACGAGAACTATGCCGTTATGCCCTCACAACACGCACAAGTGTAATACTAGTATTTTACGCATTATCGATGTCCAATCTCGATAATACTCTGACTATGGATATTTAATGATTTATCCTTCGTGGACTGATACTATCTCATATCATTCTCAATCCATGAACAAATCACAGGGACCTCCTATCATTTATACATCATGGTGATCTAATCACAAATGATAAGAGAGCAATCTCATTTGTCACATAGTTAATTTGTACAACAACATGATATGTACAAATAGTGACGCTATGGGTCATAATTGTCCAACAGCTACAGCACAGGCTAAGGAATTACGGTCTCATCAATGATCCAAGTATGTACTTAGATGGTTTCATCTGATTCGTGAGATCGTACATCGTGGCGATGTAAAGATCGAAAGATCAATTCAGATGATAACCTTACAGATCTGCTGACGAAAGCGATATCTCGGTAAAAGTTTGAGCGACCCGTACATAGTTCATGTGTTGGACACTTGAATGATTGGCTATAGGCCAAGTGGGAGATTGTTGGACAATTAGGACCCATAGCATCACTATTTGTAAAAGACATGGTATTTTTGTACAAATTAACTATGTGACAAAGGAAATTGCTCATTTATCATTTTGTAATTGGATTACTTGGATATATAAATGATAAAAGTCCATATGATTAGTACCGGATTAATAAGATATGAGACAATATTAATCCTTGAAAGTTTTAATCATTAAATATCCCTAGTCGTAGTATTATCGAGACTGGACATAGATAATGCGGAATAGGCTAGTATTACACTTGTGCGCGTTATGGAAGCTTAACGGCATAGTTCTCATATATTTAAGTATTGGATACTTATGCAAGTGTGATAGGAGGTTCTGTTAGTCGTTGGACTGGGAACACCTTCACTCTGGATAGACCCTTCAGAATCCCATTGGTAGTATGACTATGTGTCTATGGGAATACGAATCAGGGTAGGTGTATGTGGTCTTAACCTTAGACTTGCATCGCTAATACTTACGACAATCAATATACTTTGGTTTTGGTCATCCGGAGCTTTAACAGGTTCTGTGTACGCCTCTTCTGGGTATATTGAGAATCATAGTTATTGGGTGTGATGTCAATATGGAAGTATCACTTGAGTCATATGGAGATGATGATCACGCAGGGATACATAACTAGTACTCTTAAATGCTGCAGCTATCGGGATAGTATGACTAGGTCAGGATTATCCGATTACAGAGACTAGTTGTTGATGATCCGATATATGCTTCGTATGGGGCAGACACAATTCCAGCCCTAGGCCTAGCATGTGACATCCAATACTGGATCGTATTTCGCAATACATTGTATACTATGCATGATAAAAGTTATATATTCCTCGTTGAATATTTCTGGAGAATTGGGTAGGCACGGTGCTTTGCTAGAAGCCAACCATGTCTTGTAAATCGGTAAGAACGTGGTATGGGGTTCAAGCGAACAAATTAATTTGGAATTAATTCGTAAGCGACTTTCGTAATAATTTTGCTAGGCATTATTATTTAATTAAATTGGATTTAATTACGTCGCGACGAAAAATTCATTTAATCAGATTAAACGAACCCGAGCCCATAGTGTGTTGTTCAAGCCAACTTAAATTTGGAATTTAAAGTGGTGGGACCCACTCTAACTTACATCAACTAGTCAAAAGATGATGGAAGTTGTTGGCAATATTTATTGCACTTTGGAAGTCAAAACATACACACTTTTTACATGTTTGGTAACAAGTTTATAACTTGAAAAAGACTATTCATCTTTCTCTCTCCCTTGGTGGCCGATTCTTCCTCTATTCTCCATGGTAATTTTGATGCAAAAATTATTCAAAGCTAGCACTTTAGAGAGTCAATTAAGGTGATAGGTAAACTCACCCTTGAGTTTGGAATTCAAAAGAAAGCTTGGAGCTTCTTCTACAAAAATGAAAAGTTTTGAATCTCATCGAATCAATGTAAGTTTTTTCCGCAAACTTTCTTATATTATTCACACTAGAATCATTGTTTAGGATCTTTGGCATGTCTTAGAGACACTAACACCAATTTTTTGGCAACGTCCGTAACAAAATAAGTTCAATTGAGCTGTAATGAGTCTTGAAGATCTCGGATTCATGTTTGCGTTCGAATTTGTGGCGTTCATATTTTGGTTCGAACGAAACTTAACAGTAGCTTCCCGTGCGACTTGCATTCATTTTCTCGTGCGAACAAAACCTTCCATAGTGTTTGCATTTGAAGTGCATTCGAATACTTTTACGGAACAATGCAACTTCGACTTGGGTTCAATGGGCGTTCGAACAATTTACGGGACTGGGTTATTTTGGATGTATTTTTTAGATAATTTTACATAAGAAAAAGTCTATATTTACCCTACCTATTGAAACAAACACTTAGCCACTTTAACCAGGTGAAGAAAAATAATTTACAGAGTCTTCATACACTTAGTTTCTTTTTTATTGATTTTCACCTTGAAAGCTTTCTTGATTACCTTGTGTTCTTTTTTTTGGTGATATTGATCATTGATTAACCATCTACACAGAAACACAACCCTAACCCATTTTCCTTAGTCTTCATAGTTCTCAAGGAGGAAGATTGATAGTGTTCCGGCGTTGCGAGTTCGCAGAATGCCATCTTTCAAAGGTTACAATCTAGAGGTAAATTCAGTAAAGTTGTCACCGTAAGTTTTATACCATCGCTGTAAGTTTTCTCTATTATAGTAGATTGTGGTGGTAGCTTATTCCCGTAGTGATGTTTTACTCGCACAAATTTTTCAATCCACCAATAAAATTCTTGTGCTGATTTTGTTTACTGTTTTTATTATTTATTACTTTAATATCTTTTAATATTTTATAACTACTTAGATTAAGGGTGGTTGATTGAATCATAATATAGTCACTCTAACTTTGACTTGTCTTAAATTAGAGTAGGTGAATAATTCTGCATAGGGTCATGACCTTAGATAAATTTTAAAATTTTCATTTAGTATTAGAGCCTGACCGCGATCTTTGACTCGTTTAGCTATGGAGAGAAGTCAACACTTAAATTATCCCACGTTCTTTGATAAGACTGAGTACCTGCATTGGAAAGTTTGCATGAGAGCGTTCTTTAAGTCCTTAGACAAAAGGGTTTGGATGACAGTAGAGTACGAGTGGAAACCTCCCGTGGTTATGGTTGATGAGGTATATGTTGGACAATTATGACCCATATCATCACTATTTGTAAAAGACATTGTGGTTTTTGTACAAATTAACTATGTGACAAATGAAATTGCTATTTTATCAATTTGTAATTGGATTACTTGGATATATATAAATGATAAAAGTCATTATGATTAGTTCCGGATTAATAAGATATGAGACAATATTAATCCATGAACGGTTTAATCATTAAATATCCATAGTCGTAGTATTATCGAGACTGGACATCGATAATGCGGAATAGACTAGTATTACACTTGTGCGCGTTATTGAAGCTTAACGATATAGTTCTCATATATTTAAGTATAGGATACTTATGCAAGTGTGATAGGAGGTTATGTTAGCCGTTGGACCGGGAACAGTTTCGCTCTGGATAGACCCCTCAGAATCTCATTGGTAGTATGACTATGTGTCTATGGGAATCCGAATCAGGGCAGGTGTATGTGGTCTTAACCTGAGACTTGCATCGCTAATTCTTACGACAATCAGTAAACTTTGGTTTTGGTCGTCCGTAGCTTTAACAGGTTCTGTGTACGCCTCTTCTGGGTATACTGAGAATCGTAGTGTATTTGGTGTGATTTCAAGATGGAAGTATCACTTCAGTCATATGGAGATGATGATCACGCAGGGATACAGAACTAGTACTCTTAAATGTTGTAGCTATCAGAATAGTATGACTAGGTCAGGATTATCCGATTACAGAGACTAGTTGCTAGTGATCTGATATACGCTTCGTACGGGGCATACACGATTCCAGCCCCAGGCCTAGCATGTGACATCCGATACTGGATCGTAATATGCAATACATTGTATACTATGCCTGATACAGACTATTTATTCTTCGTTGAATATTTCTGGAGAATTGGGAAGGCACGGTGCTTTGCTAGAAGCCAACCATGTCTTGTACATCGGTAAGAACGTGCATTGGTAAGGACATGGTGTTTTTGTAGAAATTAACTATGTGACAAAAGAATTGCACCTTTATCATTTTGTAATTGGATTACTTGGATATATAAATGATAAAAGTCCATATGATTAGTACCAGATTAATAAGATATGAGACAGTATTAATCCTTGAAAGTTTTAATCATTAAATATCCCTAGTCGTAGTATTATCGAGACTGGACATCGATAATGCGGAATAGGCTAGTATTACACTTGTGCGCGTTATAGAAGCTTAACGACATAGTTCTCATATATTTAAGTATTGGATACTTATGCAAGTGTGATAGGAGGTTCTGTTAGTCGTTGGACCGTGAACACCTTCGCTCTGGATAGACCCTTCGGAATCCCATTGGTAGTATGACTATGTGTCTATGGGAATACGAATCAGGATATGTGTATGTGGTCTTAACCTTAGACA